>APFE030887587.1:170834-191952 GCA_000404065.3 Pinus taeda | reverse complement strand
AATACTACTGGAGCAGAGAAAGAACTTTGACTTAGTTGAATTATACCAGCCTCTAGCATTTCTGCAACCATACATTCAATTTCACTCTTTTGGGCATAGGGATATCTGTACGGCCTGATCTCTGGAGGAACACTTCCTGGAATCAGATGAATAGCATGATCATGATCACGAATAGGTGGGAGACCTTTGGGAGTCTCAAATACCTTGGAATGATTGTCCAAGACTTTTTGGAGATCTAGAGAAATAGATGATTCCAATGTAGAAACATCTAGCGAACATAATTGTGCAATTACACCTCTTTGTTCCTTTTTTAGAAGGTTTGTCATACTGTTAGAGTTGATTATCTTTCCTAGTTTCCCTACAATACCCCTTAATTCAATTTCCTTTCCTTCCACAAAAAATTTCATGAAAAGTTCTTGAAAATGAAAAGCTATTGTTCCCAAGGATTGTAGCCATTGGACTCCTAGTACAACATCAGCACCTCTCATTGGAATGGAAAGCATTGGGCTAGTCAATACATATTCTCCCATGGATAGCTTGATATTATGGCACTTTCAGAGAAATTTATTGTTCCTCCATTTGCAACCATCACTTGACACTCTGGTGCTGGATATAAGAAGCAATTCAATTCTTTTGCTACCTTACAATGAATAAAATTGTGAGTACTTCCTGAATCAATCAACACTATTACCTTTTTATTCTTGATTTTCCTTCTATCTTAATGGTTTGAGGAGTGGTAATTCCCGCCAATGCATTACAAGATATGGTCGGATTCATTTTTTCTTCATCTAGGCTTTGTTCCAGGAGTATATCCTCTTCTTTTGACATTTCTTGCTCGTTTTCTTCTTCCTCTTCAAAATCTATTTAGAATAATTTCTTCTCAGCACCCTTATGACCTTTAGTGTATTTGCCATCACAACTGTAACAAATCCCTTTTGCTCTTTTTTCTTCCAATTGTTGTGGTTTCAACCCTATAGGTTGTGGAAGACTAGCGGCAACACCACTTTCGTCTTTATAGATGTGAGTGGTATGCTTTCTGGTTGCCATAATTTTTCTTTCCATTTTTCTTGCTAACCTGAATGCCTTCTCTAATGAATCAGGTTCCCAAAGGCGAACATCATGTTTGGTATTATCCTTTAAAGACCCTAATAACACATCAATCCTATGCTCCTCTGGAATATCTTTTACCCTTATGTTCAATTTTTGGAACTCCTCAATGCGCTCCATTATTGAACCCTTTTGTTTAAGACTTATCAATTGGCTAAAAAAAGTGTTTCTTTTTGTATCCTCATAATGTGCTATCAATTCTTCCATAAAAAATTCCCAAGTGATAAATTGTTTATGAGAACAAAGCCATTCATACCATACAAACTGATTTGGTTCCAAATATAAAGTTGCAATACGTACCTTTTGTGTGTTTTGCACATTATTGAGATCGAAAAATTGCTCCATATGTAATATCCATGTTGCCGGATCCTTGCCATCAAACTTCCTCATACCGATTTTTTTAATATGGTGGGTATTCGATCCAACATTAGTGTCTATGGGATCATGATTAACATTTCTTTTGTTCTCATCATGAGTTTCGTTTACTACCCTCTCAACCTTAGTGACCCTTTCTTGTAGCAACTTATTCATATGTATCTTCAATTCTTCCATGTCTGTTTTCAAAGCTATCTTCAAATCATCCATCTTAGCTTCTACATCTTTCTTTAAACCATCCATCTTAGATTCTGTTGATTTTTGTGCAAGTGACACTTGTTGCACTTGGTCCCGTAATTTTGATATATCTTGTTGCATTTCTTCCTCCTCTTCATGAGTCATGCTAGAAATTTCAGGTTGCCTACTAGGTGTTTGCATTTTCTTTCCTCAGGGCATCAATTACCAATAATAATGCTTTATTATGCCCTTTTAATTCCTTCAAAATAATTTTTGAAACCAACCTTATGCAAAAATTTTAAAAAAACTACACACCTTTTTTCACTTTGTAGGAGCTCAATATTGAATCTGATGTATCTCTGTAATTTTCGATCATCTAGTTCTAAAATTGCGACCTGCAATACCCCTCTGCATCCTCTTTCCAATGCCACCAGTTTGATCCAAATTGGATTCTCGAGGGAAGAGTTATGCCAAATCTCCCACAGTGACCTGATTATAGACTAGTTCAGTAGAGCGAACTTGTACGACGTGCCACGAGTCACTGTTTCGACCTTTGGCTCTAAAAACTATATATAAGAAACTACAGTCCATCCTCTTTCTATACCTTTTTATGAAATTTCAATCCAATGCTCAGAGAGAAAGTTATGACGATTTTCCCCGGGTCACCTGTTTGGAATGTAATTCAGCAATTTACAAAAAGACCAACTTCCTAAGATCATATCTCCGCAAATATAGCGCGAAAATATTTGAAATTCGTATCCAAGATTCAGCACGATGTATTCTCAAATATGTCTTTTTTCAACTTCTGAAACATCACAGAAAAAAATTATAGCAAAAATTCCACGATGACCTATTTGGAGCAGCGAAACCCTAGAATCCAAAGCTCTGATACCAAATGTTATGAAACCAGCTCAAGAAAAGATAGAAAAGATAGATCAATGCGTTAGAATTCAGCCTCGTCGAGGGGGAAACCTCCTTTACATTACATAAATGAACAACTCTTTGATGATTCAAATGACAAAACCTCCTTTCTATATATAGGAGTCTAAGGAGTCACAATATAACCTAGCCGACCTAACAATAATAATATAAAGCCACAAAAATAACAATAGAGGGATGCTACGGGCCACAGCAATAACATTATTGGGACAATAGGGGCACAACAATATTAATAAGGGGTACAACTAGAATATTAATGGGGTAATCATTAGTATTATAAGGACCCAACAGAATCAATGAAGAAGGGTATGCCATATTTTTTTATGTATTTTGATTTTTTTTTGTGTGGATCTACTCAAAACTATCTGGGTTGGATGTGAAATCTAATTTTGCATCCAACTAGAGTACACACTTGAACTTTGACTAAACCTTCAAGGAAAAGGTCAAAAAAATGATTAAATAATTTTTTTTTCTTTTCTTGCTTGCAAAAATATTTTCCCCTTCTAATGACATCATCATCTTGAATCTTATTGGTTATCTTAAAGTTGATTTTGTTGGTACATTTTTCATTTTGAGACCCATTTTTTACTTCAAAATTCCTTTAATGTAGTACATTTAGGAAATCTATTGCAAACAAAATTGATATTTTCATTGGATTGGAGTCGGGACGAGAATTTAATCTTAATCTTTAGTGTGCTTATATACACATTGATGTTCTCTTGAAGGAGGTTCTTATGCTAGATATAAAAATTGAATTTCAAGGTTCCAAATGGCTCCAAATAATTGATTACTCATGTATAACATTTAGGTGTTTCATATGCCACAAGCTTGGACATCTCTTTGTTAATTTGCACTGTAAGGTCGTATCTTTAGCTACCCCCTTTCCAAAAGCTTAGTTTTCTCATAGAGGCTCATCTCTCCCTTAACATGTGACTCCATCTGGTGTAAGTACCATGTTTGATAACACTCCACAATCCCTGTTCAGTACTCTTCCTATGGGCAATCACACAACATTGGCTTCTATGGTTGGTGGCTTCATGGTTTTTATATGTATGGTTGTTCCCCCTCTTCTTTCCTCCTTGTCTCCTCTCCCAATCCTTTCTCCTCGAACATATAAGAATCTTACTTGAGGTCAACTTACTTATTTTATGTGTAAGGGCTCATCCTTAACTACCCCCTTTTGAAATGCTCACTCTACACATAGAGGCTCATCTCTTCATAAATATGTGACTCCATCTACTTTTCATACTAAGTGTGACAACACTCGAGCCTCTCCATTGAGTTCTCCTCCTATGAGGTGTCATGCAACATTATCTTCTAAGGTTGATAGCTTCATGGTTTTTACGGGTATGATTGTTTCCACTCCTTCTTGCTCCTCTTCCTCTCCTCTACTCTCGCCTCATTTATCTTCTTACTCTCCTATCGCTCCCCTCCACTTAAAAATATAAAGTCTCTAGCATGAAATAGTGGAGTAAGATAAGAAATTTATAAATATTTCATAACTTACAATCTCACAGTTAAACATTATACACTTTATCATATGTTCATAGTAGAAGATACTTGATCCCTAATAGAGACCATGGTTTTGGGTAGTTACTTAATTTAGAAAAACAAGGTAAATAACTTTTTAGAAACTATGATAATACTCACACCGGGGGTCATGAGTATGATGTAGCCTTTTACTAATTTTTAAGATTATTTATGGTGTAACCAAATAATAACAACACAATATTATATATCAAACAACCTAGACACATGAGATAAATCTTGACCTTTGATTTGTGCATAGTATTACAAATATTCTAGAATTTTTAGTGGAGGATAATTCTATACCTCCCACCTAATAATTATTGATAATTAAATTAAAATTGTAGAATCGGTATTCCAAAAATAACACTCCTATTGATATCAAAATTCCAAGTCTACAATGGTCGATAATATTTATAAATAAAAAGTTTATTCTAGAAGATAATGTTAAATTGTTAAAGGAAATTAAATGATAAAACAAGTCAGATACAATGGAAAAAGTGATATAATTAGATATCGAAGAGCTACTGTTACGGATAAAGGTAAAATAAACTTTTACAAAACATATAAATTTCAAAATTTTCATATCTACTATTGGAATCATCACAACTTTTCGTGGATGGAAGGTGCCATGCTAAGTTAGATTTCAAATGAAATTTATCTCATATTACATATTGAATAGATCCTAAAGAATCTAGTGTCCATAACTTAGAAAAAAATACCTTTTGGTAAATGTGTCACAAAATATCCTACCACCTTGGAGGGATTGGGCGCATATAGTGTCATATAAAAAGGAATATTTCTCTCAAATTAATCTTCAAAAGATAAAGTTTTGGGGTATTTTATATCCACTATGGGAAACATCACAAATTTTCATGGATGGAAGGTTCTATGTTGAGTTGTATTGCATGTGAGATTGATCTCATATTAGTTATTGAAAAGAGCATAAAGAATCTAAAGTACATAACATAGAAAGACATAACTAGCTTGGAAATAAATCTCAACTTTTGATTTGTGCATACTGCTATGAATATTTTAATATTTAGTGGAGGTTAAGTGTGTGCCCTCTATCTAGTATTTTTTCACAAATAAACTAAATTTGTAGAATAACTATTTCAAAATATACACAACTATCGATTTAAAAATTTCAAGTCTACAACAGTTTGTAAAATTTATAAATACATACGTCGTTCTAAAATAAAAAGTTAAATTGTTAAAAGAAGTCGAGAAATAAAGCAAGTCACATACAAAGGAGAAAGAGAAAGATATATAATTAAAAATAAAAGAAACTATTATTCTTGTTCTTGATAGAGGTAAAAACTATAATAAAAGATAAAAAATTAAAAAAATAGACATTTCATATCGAGCATTATTTTATTCCATTTATAATAAATTTGTTTATGTGTAGTTGAGAGATAGGGTAACAAAAATTATGATGGGTAAGTTTATCGATATGAATTTTATAACAAAATAATTGATGTTATATAATAAATAAGTTAATAATTTATATAAATTGAGATACATGTTATTAATAATAATATAATTAATAAAATAACAAGGGTTACATAAATTGAAATTATATTGTGCAATAATTTTGTATTTTAAATTGAAAGTTATATAAATTTTAATTTGTATACTAGCATACCATCATATTTTTGGTGCCTTTGATGTTTTAATGATTATTCCACAACTCTATGATTTCATAAATTGTTTGTGGTAGCCTTCATTTATGGTGACTAGCTAAAAGAATTAATTTAAACACTAAAACATGCAGAGGAAATGGTGAATGTCTGATAACCTGCACTTCATCACTATTATGTGAATGAACCATCAATATGCTAGTTGAATTCTACCTAAAATCTTGTGAGATGTAATTTGTCTTAAATGATATACACTTCTTACTAGTTTCTAGGTCAATATGCATGTGTTGATGTCCCTAAGGCCCCATGGTCACATCACCAAAGTAGTATGAGCCGAGGGGGTGTCTTTAATAGTCTAAGAAACTAGTAGGGGGATGGGGAGTGACTAAACTCAACAATTTCAGCATTTCACAATGGTAAATTTCCTCGGACAAAAATTCAACCCCTCCTCCTCATTCGTTAAATTTCAAATATTTTGAGGGCACAACATGCCTTCTCCACCATCAATTTTGAATAGTTCATTGGGCACTCTATGGAACTTATTATATGTTTATATACCAGTGGATATCATTAAATGATGTCTAATTTTAGCCACTATGAACTACATGGGGGCCAATGAAGTGGATTATTATTCGTGTCTTAATTCTAGAAACATTTCCCCATGATAGCAAGAAGTTAGTGATTGTTCCCTTTCATACAACCACACTACTCTTTTGCCCCCACAAAAAACCTCCTTCCCCATCCTCACAATAGGTAATGTCCATTAACCTATTGGTTTATCATTTTCTTCCTCTCCCACATTGCTCCCCACTCCAAAGGTGCAATGTAATCTATATTCTCCTATTCCTTCTCCTATTAACCAAGCTCCCACAACATATGAAATTCCCAGAGTACCACAAGTAAGAGGAATAGACATTATTATGAGTACAAATAAGGCCAAGTGTGTTTTTTGGAAAGGAAGGACATCCCTCTCTTCAAAATCCTGGATTTGAGTAGAAAAGCCTTAGTTGGGTACTTGACTAGGAATTTGAGAAACAATCCAATCAAGGTCTTAAGCTTAGGAAGGTGGCTCTCATCTTCTTAGAAGCCACATATTGGGTACCTCCCTTCCTATTCACATTACTCCTAGGGGTTATATTGCCTTCATATTTCAGTTAGAGAAGGATTTCAATTCCACCGTTGATGCTTAGTGGTCTTGGGGAAAAGCAGGGCTCACTCTTATACCCTAGTATTAATTTTAATCCCTTAAAGAAACTTGTAGATTCCTTTAGGACTTAGTATATTCTCCAATGGTTTTTTGTGTTGCTATGATATGAACACATTTCTTAAAGTTATTGTGACACCCCTATGTTTTGTTTTTCTGTGGACATGAGTATTTTTAAACTATTTAATTATTGTTGATGTTAATGGCTATGGAAGACAATATTAAACCTATTTGAATATGTAATTAAATCTTATTTTGTTAAATTAATAAATTATTTGTTTGGGAATAATGAGGAAATAGAACAAGTAATAAATGTTTCTTCGTATTTTGCAAATAGATGTTAGTGGTTAAGTCCACATGCTGGACATTCCCAAATTATCTACTAAAAAATCCCAAGGAGGAAGTTGCTAAAAAATAGCATAACAGGAGATAAATATTATGCTAAACACTGCTAGAGAGAATTGCTAATTTAGGAGAAAAAATCAAAAGAAAAAATATAGGGAGAGAAAGGCATGCTTCAAAGAAAAACAAAAACTTTTGCTTATTTTAAACAAAAATCCTACATAACTAAGGATGCAGGTCATTAACGCAAGACACTATTAAGGAAAAAATAGATGGGAATATCTATAAAAAAACAACTGAAGAACACAAGAAGGTTGTTGGTTCCTCAAGACAAGAAGTAAGACCTCGAGTAGAATTTTTTCTGGAAATGATTTGGTTGGGTGAAACATGTAGTGTTCTTTAGTATTCTAAAGTGACTAGTTATAGTTAGATTATTTTGACGTTATTTCTTATTTGTTAGTAGTAGATATTTTCTAATGTTGTTTTTTTGTTAAGAATGTTAATTAAATTAGTTAAGAAATATTTGAAGTTTAACAAGAGTTATATAAAGTATCATACATGTGAATACTAGGTCAATTTAGATGAACATAACTGATTAATGGTTATTATATACTGAAGAGTTTTAGATAAATTCATTCAAACTAACAGATGAAGTATTCATAGAATTATGTGTTAAAATGCATGTATTAGATTATGCTCATAGTAAAGTTTCTAACCTTATTAACCTAGTATGATATTATAATAATGGGAAAGTGTAGATAATATGAAACAATAACTTCTAAGCACACATAGAGTGACAAACATTGATTAAACATGTGTAATTTGGTTGCATGTGCAATGTATAAAAGAATATGTATGGTTGGAAGTTATAATTGGGATTACCTCTAGTCAATTAGGAGAATAATTCATATACGTAGAATCCTCAATAGTTGTAGTTGATAACAATAAGTTGTAAGGTGCGATTACATCATCATCAGGAATGAAATTAAAACAACATAAGAAAGATCTTATGTCTAAGATGGAATTTAGATAGAACTATTCTATAATGAAAAATGATCAATCATTTCAAGGAAACATGGATTACTTAGAGTACTTTTGTAAACAAGAAAACTAATTAAAACTTGTGTTTGTACAGATAAGGGATTATTATGTTGAAGTTGGGATGAGTAGCACACCACTTATTAATACCATTCTTCTGAGAGTTACCTGAAATCATACGTGGAATAGAGGATAAAATTAATAATTAAAATTTTCCAATGAGCAACAAATGAGGTTATGATGTAGGAGACAATTTATTGAATTGATAATAATAAAAGTGAAGGTACACAAAATTATTCAATGGGAAATTATACAATGCAGAATGTAATGTTAAAAAATTAAAAAGTGAACACGAGAGAGGAATTGTCCATTCCTCCTGTGAATTATAATTCAACACTAATACTAGAGTTATGTGCACTTTATAATCAAACCAATACTAAAAACTTTGAATATTAAATTACAGGGATATTGAAGAAAACAGGAATAAATTATATCAAACATCATGATACCATAATTATGAGAAAATTGTATTGTGTTGAGAACAATAATTAAGAGAATACAGAGTAATTACATTACTTGTCATTAACCTTATATATATAGAAGGTAAATCAAAATAATTTGAAAAACCTATCGGTAGAGAATACTCATACGATATAAATGTTAAGAAACAACCGCTATATAGGTTAGAGTAACCATAAGGCAACAATAAAAGCATAATTAAAGAGATGGAACAGGTGTTTCAAACATGTACATAGTTATGTATATACTGTAATTGTTGCAAATGTTTGAAAATATACATGAACAACATGATTTCATACTTTAGTCTTAATACAGTGATAAAGCAACAAATGGTTAAGAAAGCCTAGAACCCTAATAGAGGAGAATGAGTCTCTATTCAACCATAGAGTCATGAAAGGCGTCGATATTATGTGATATGTATCACACATATCTGTGTATAAAATCCAACATAGAAAAGAGAAAAGACGGTGTTTAATGTGGCATGAGATTCATTGAACACAGAAGCACCTAGGACAACGATTGTTTTCGGGTAATACCTTGAAAGAAACACTAAGATAGAGTTAGAAAAAGCAAGGTCCTAAAGCATGAACTAGTTATAAAGCGAATGAACCTATAATTCAAAATGAAATTTACTGGTTACATGGAGCTAACGAACGTAACTTCTCCAACAATATATTCGTAGAAAATACGCGTAAACAATGGTTGTTATCTTGGATGGATAAAAGCAATTAAATAAAGTTTAGAAAATAAATTCAAAAATTTTTGTTGGCAAATTTCCATAATCACCTCCCAATGTATGATGGTAACAAAAAAAATGTTCGATATCATAAACCCTACGTACTCGTATGAAAGAATGAAAACTCTTTTGAGTTTCATAAGAGTGTGGCAATGATCAAAGGAAAAGATTATGAATATGTACTAAGTCTACAAACTGTGATCTAAGCAAAAACCTTCAAGCAACTCTAGATGAGGCATCAGGAATAAAATTCCAAATTTGACAACGGCCTCTAGTATGAAAGTTAATGATGAAATACAAGTTGAATATAACTTATCTAATTCACCATGAAACCCCAATCTTGTCAAGGGTAGAGGTTTTCACTATTGAAGCCATTATTTATTCACACTGAACAAGAAGTATCATGAAAACCCTTAGAAACATATGGAATTCATGGAAAATAGAGAACATAAAGCCTGGAGTCAGATAAAATCGAAAGTAGGCATGGAGACTTTACCTCTTTATTTCCATCCCTGCTAAGGAAGGCTCAAACACTTGTTATCTTAAACCCTTGTTATACCTACAACATTATTGGCAAAGTCCCATAAATAAATACGTAAAGAAATTAAAAAAAAGGTGGGTTGACATTGTAAAATATAGAAGGGAATATACCATGAAATTTCCCATTTGGATAAGCTTATATAGATGGAGAAATAATTTTGCGTAAAGAAAAAAATGCATAGTGAAACATCAAACCAACAACTGTCAAATAAATTAATGGCATGAAGGGAGACCTTGGAAGTAAAGCAGAGTAGTGCATTGGCTAGCCATAAGAAAGAAAATGAAATTCACGAGTGGGACATTGGTTAGGCTCTTCCAATCCTTTGGTAAAGCCTCAATGAATCTCCTTCGCATGATAGCTATCACAAATCCTATCCGTCCATAGTGCATAGAACAAGGGACCATGTGAAAGCACATGGATAATGATTACAGGGCTACTCTAATTGGGCCCATATATTAATAGAAGACATTCCATTCATATATAGTACTTTTGGAGACACTATACATCTAGGTAACCATGGATTCAAACTAAAATAAATGAAAAGTTTATAACCCATGACTTGGTTAACAAGGTACGGTCCAAGCCCTTATAATTTTAATCCCTTACAATGTTTGTGGACTAGAGGATTAAGAATAATTCAAAAAAAAATGTACTATATTGTTGGCAAGTGTGCCACATGTTATAATGACAATGATCAAATAAATATCCACATAAGGATCATTAGATAATTCTTCTAGTAATATTGAATAATGCTAAAGAAATTGAGTTATCAAAAGAAAATGACTATAATCATATCAGCCATATAGAGACATATGAAAATTATGGAGTTAGTGGTAATGTTGATTCACTTTAATTATTAAGATGTGAGGATAGAATGCAAGTATAGTGATAGGAATAAAGATCCTATTTACTAATTATGTTAGTAAGAAATTAATTTCTTGGGGTGTATGTTACATGTGGTATTAAATTGAGTTTCAAAATTGAGGCCCAAGTGCCAAACTATGTCTATGGAATTTTCCATAAAATGTTATGTTAAGGAAAAAATAATTATGAATTTGTTTTTAATCATGTACAGTAGTAGGAAGAAAGGACTGTAGTGATGGAATAATCATTTGCCAAATATCCTACTGAAGGAGTCCAGGTTTGGGTTTAGTTGGGAGATGAAACATTGCCTCCAACAAACTACCTTCTTGTGATACCCCTCTATTTGTATGAAAATATATGTTATTTTAGATTGAACTATTTTTAGTTGTGGTGGCTAGAAAGCCATAATGAACTCTATTTAAATACAAGTATGATGATGTAATAAATAAAGTTTGTGAATTATATAATATATATATATATATATATATATATATATATATATATATATATATATATTATATAATATATTGGAAATTAGTTTAAAAAGAAAACAATTCAGTTAAAGAGATTATTTTCCAAATCTAGAAATCAATGAGGATAGATAAGATCAAGATAGACTTCCCTAAAAGCACTCCTACAAATCCAAAGGATTTGTTAATGAGATTTAATATAATTGAAGAGAGAAATCTATTAAATCCCTCATGATAAGAAAAAACACTGAATAAGGGTTAATAAAGTGCCATGGGAGGAAAATCCGGGCTTTAACAAAAAAGGGGAGATAATTTTTCAAAATATAGGAAAAAGCCTATGTGATTGGGCTAGCAGGCCCTAGAAAGGAAGATACTGCTAAGAAAAAACTGCTAGGGAAGAAAGGCATAAAAAAACCTTGACTAGTTTCACAAGAGGTTGTTGATTCAAAGGGCATGATTGTCTTAGCTCGGGGGGAACTAGTGGTAGCAATTCAAGATTGGGTCGATAGTGTTTTCTTCCAAGTGAATTTCTAGTTGGTACATGGTTAGCCATTTCATTTATTTTCTGGTAGCAAAGGTCTATGCTTGGATAATTTTAATGCATTGAAATTGTTTTGATTTTTGGTAGCTACAAATTTCTGGAATCATATAGTTTGATTAATACGGAAATCGAGTAGCTAAGAAATGCATTTTGTAGTGATAAATTTCTACTATGTAAAAATATCGATATATCCATGTTATTGTAGTAATTAATATTTGTGATGCCAATATCAATATTATATGTTATTGCCGAAGCATAATTTTGTTATAAATATGGTGTGACTAGGGTAGTAGAGTGATTCCATGGAGTAGTAAATACAAATAATTGTGGTTCCTCTATTGTTTAAGTATATACTAGTAATTTTATTGCTTATTCTTATATATAGTATACACTCCTATATTTGATCATCTATAGATATTTAGTCGTCACTTGGGTCTAGTATAATTGTGATTATCGAAGATATGTTACATCTATTCCGAATAGAACAATCCATATTTCTAGTCAATTGGGTGAAGTGTACGATATATGGATTAATGTATTCAATAAAGAAATATGAAAAGAACAAAATAACCAAATTGTTTCTACTTGAGGAAAATAGAACCATATTGGTTTCTGCAAGTTAAGTATTATATGAAATTAGAGGTCATATCCAGGGGAGGAGTTGTGACAAAAGAAAATGAAACTAACCTGACCCTCTCAGTGTCTATGAACTACATTGGTTGAGACCATTAATTGATTAGAGTGTAGAGTAAAACTATAGGTTGTAGTATCAATTTCCATTTGAATAATCAACATGTTTGGTTGATACAATAAAATATGGAGAGAAGTGGGTGGACACCTAATTAGTTAAATGTTAAATCCATGATCTCGCATGAGGTTGAGAAGCATTAAGAGGAGACCTAAATGAAACCAATAGGAACTTAAAACCTAATAAGAAACAAGTGAATTTCAATATTAACAATAATTGTGTATGAACCCTCAGTTTTATTTCTACATGCATAATAAGTGTAGTTAATCTGGCATAGAAATTTAAATACAAACATCGTTTCCTCATGTCGATCCAAATTTTGTAGAAAAGAATATTAAAATATTTAAATTAAAATATCTTTAAAATTTCAAAGAACAAATTTTTAAAAAGGCATATATCACATATGTTACTAGCTCATATTCCAAGAATAGTAGCTTACAATAAAGACCTAAGAGGTATATGGATGTGCGAGGAAAATTCATGAAATTAATATTCTGAACAATTCTATTAACCAGAAACAAGGAGTAGACAAGTAATATATATATTATAAATAGATTGATAAGTCTAGAATACTCAAGAAAGTTCAAATGGCTCGATCCCACCCGAATACTTATGTTTAATAGAAAACTACAGTTCAGAAAACAAAAAAAATTGAACATTTCATTTACATAAATAGGTTCCTTTGGAAAATAAATAGTAAACATAGATATGTTGTTGCGAAAAGCTAGAGCCCTGAAGGGCATCAACTCTCAATGATGGAAAATCATATAACTAGTTAACATAACAACATAGATAGACTCCACTACAAGGCAGGTGTAATTCAGCAAGAAAGGAACCATGAAGACCAAGCTATCAAGTGGGAGATTGATTTAGAAACAAATGAATCTTTCAAGGTATAATAATAGGAAATGGTAAGCTATTCCTCATAGCTTCCTGTGAAAACCTGAAAGAAAAACAGTACCATTAAGTTTAAAATGAGGGAAAAACATTTTTTTACCAAATAAAATGAGGGAAAAACATCTTATGACAAAGCATGAGTTAGGCTAGGAAGAAAATGTACCTGAAGGTGCATAATGTTTCATTTTTAACTTGTGTCAAGATCCTTGACACCATTAGTATGCAAACAAATGCAAGGACAATTTGTCTTAATTGAAAGAAGAAAAAAATAATAAAATGAATATGAAAAAATAATTTGCTAACAACCCACATTCCAATTGTCCAACTAAGTACTTCAAGAATTTTGACAAAAGAAAAAAACCTCCTCTTGTAAAATTTCATGGCTAAGTAAGTGAAATAAAATGTGGAGAAATTCCAATATCTTACGAGACCCTCGTAACTACCCTTTTATTTTGAGGGAAATTGGGGAAAATGGCCTTTTGGGTCCTAACTCTGTAAAATGAGCAAGAATCAACATTTTTAACTAGAAGAAAATGCAGAATGGTGAGGATTAAAACTAAAAAATAACATATTCGACCCATGAAATTACTTGAAAGTCTTCAAAGACAAAGAAAAAATAATAAGAAGTTAATATTCACAAGCTAGAAAGGGTGTAAGGGTTTTCTACACCATCACAAGCTACATAGGGGTTAGAGGTGAGTGGCGAAGGTTTGTGGCCCCAACAATATTTGCAAACACACACAGAACACACTGACCCAAAGAAAATCATTAGCTACAATTCATAAACTAATCAAGGCACTGGGAAAGATAAACAAAACTAAACTTAAACAAAGAGGGAGACATGGGAATGTACCTGTATCCCAACGTTAATATATCCTCAAAGGAGAACAAAGAAGAATTCCACAATTAAGGTGCCCAACAGTTCAGGCTCCAACACAAACCTATGAAGGTGTGGCACCACCTTTGCATCGAGGAGGAATTGCACATGTTTGAGTTTACCAACAATAACACATTTGGGAGATTTTGAGTGGCAACGAAAGCGAGAGCAATGACATGAAACCAAAACACCTAAACAATAAACATTACACTCAAGAAGAATCAATTGGGTGATTAGGGTTAGTCATATGGAATGGAATCTACACCCTTGGATCCTGGCAATAAATCCTCACCATCTGCATGTTGTGAGTGGTACTTCTTCATTTGAAGATCACGTGACAACCAGAGGTAAAAGGGTATATTTACATGGGTGAATTTTGTGAGGATCCCTAGGAGAACTAATATATCTTCCAAAACCTTGGAAAACATACCGTGGACATTAAATATTAATCAATTGGTATTCCACCAATGTATTCCACTAATTAGGAGTGTAGTGGGTTGCAATAACGGAAAATTTCAAGCTAGCCAGGTAACACGTAGACCCCAATTCATATATGTATATACAACCACAATCATTCAGTGACATAAGAGGTTATGTGTTAACTAAAAGTGTTTTCGAAATGATCATATAAGAGTAGACAAGTAATTAAGAAGAGAATAAACCTATTATCTATTATCAAATTATGTTTAGAACCTTGGAATATGTACATATGTTGTGCAGTAATAAGAGATCATATAATGTAGTAACTTTCGTCTTACAACTGATATATATATATATATATATATATATATATATATTATATATATATATATATATATATATAGTAAGATATAGAAGTGGAAAAAATAAATTAAAACAATTAGGAATGGGTTTACGACAAAATGGTACCAAAGCGTAGTTTAAATATTGGGCCTGCATGGAATCATTATATCCAAATTAATATATGCAATGTGATACAGATAGCAGTGGAATTTATTTTTATATAAGGTACACAAGTGAACCAGGCTGCTAAAGTATGGAAAAGAATTCCCCTCAAGCCATAACACGTGGTGACGATCTATATGTTGAATTGGGAGGAGGAAACACTCCACCAAATGCTCAGTTTATGGAGGTGATTAGAAACCTCCAACAGGAACTTACTCATCTGAGAAGCAACAATCAATGTATGTTGACAGTTAGTGAACAACATGAACGAATGATAAGGGAGTTAGTTGGGAAGTCTAGCCATAGAAACATACAGTTATAAAAGTTGAAAAGGAAAGAGGTGGGAACAGAGTCAGAGAAATCTGAATGTGGACAAGAGTCGTGTAGGATGTATCTGGACTCATAGAAGAAAAAGAATAAAATGAAGGTACAAGGATAGTTTTGGAAAATCAAACCACCTACTTTGGGTGGGGAAAAGACGAAGATGTTGAAGCTTGGATTCTTAACATGATTATATATTTTCATGTATATGAGTACGAGAGTGATTTGAAGACCTCATTGGCTATTTACCAACTGTAGGGAAAAGCTAATCTTTGGTTGGAAGAGGCTAAAAGTGCACATATGCTGGAAGAAAATATAATTTCCTGGGAAGAATTTCAGAAATAATTTAGGTCTTGGTAATTGAGTAAACAATATTATGATGACCATGCTAAGGAATTCCATGAGTTAAGGCTCAAACAAATAACTATGGATGAGTTTGTATCCAAATTTAGAAATATACTACAGTATGTTCCCTATATTAAAGAAGAAAAAGAAAGAGCCCAACAAATTTTGAAGTTCTCTCCAACCACTTATAAAGAAAGGATTGAGTTTGACAATCCTAAATCAATGGATGAGGTAGTAAGAAAGGAGAGGTTATGTTATCAGCAATCAAGAAAAGGGGTGAAGGTGCAAAACCATGGCAAAATAAGGACAAAACAAAGTCTGTAATGGGTGCCAAAAGACATAAACCTCCTTGCCTCAATTATTTTGGGAAGGATTTCCAGTGGAATACATTAAGTAAGGGAAATTCACCTCAGCTTGCACAACCTTACAGTTGGTTAAAGCCCATGGAATTAAATAAGAAACGGAATTGTGTGATCAAGGAAAAGGAACCCCTCAAGTGTTGGGTTTGTGGAAAACCAAACTTAATAAGGGACTTCCCACATAACTCGTGGTTTTCCCAGAATATTCAAGCAATTCATGAATCAACGATCGTTAATTATGTTGCTAGAAATATTGCCATGATCACTACAGCATTAGAAGAAAGACACGAAGAGCATGAATCCACTATGATAGAGATTGAAGGAAGCATTTTAAACCAAACTATGTATGTTTTAATAGATCCATGGGCTACTCTAAGTTATATTAGTCCTCAAATTGTGAAAATATGTAAATTAAAATCTCAAAAATTTAAGAATGCATGGTTGGTACAGCTAGTGTCAAGTATGAAAAGAAAGGTGACCATTTGAATAAAATAGTGTTCCATTTGTTTAAATGGTTATCTCAGATAACCATATTTAAATATTATTCTCTTAGTGTCCTATGATTTATCGATAGGCATGGATTGGTTGGAAGGAACAAGGAGCTGCCATAAAATGTTTAGAAAAAAAATTGAATTGCAAGGGTCAAAATGGGAAAACTCTGTTGAATAGAGGTAAATGAAAACTAATATCAATCTCATAAATGTCAGTGTTATAGCTAAGAATAAGTTCAAGGAAAGGATGTGAGATATATATGGTGCAGGTGGAAACTAATAAACAACAAACAATAAAAGAAAATTTAGAGACCTTGCTAGTTATTAGTGAATTCTAGGATGTTTTCCGAGAGGAAATACCAGGTTCCCCCCCTCGTAGAGACACATATTTTTTCATTGAGTTGTTTCCATTTAGCAACCCTGTGTTTAGAGCTCCATATCGAACGAGCATACCAAAACTACTAGAATTAAAAATGTAGTTACATGAGCTATTGAAAAGGGTTACATTAGGCCTAATGTGTCACTATGGGTGGGCCCTATACTACTTGTGAAGAAAAAGGATGACACATTTAGAATGTTGATTGATTATTGTTAGTTGAATAAGCTAACTTTCAAGAATAAATACATGTTGCGATGAATTGATGATATGTATGATGAAGTGAGGGAAGAAACTATATTTTAAAAAATTGATTTAAGAACTAGATATCATCATTTATGAATAAAAGATTAAGATATTCATAAGGAAATTTTCAGAACCAGATATGGTGACAATGACTTTGTGGTCTTACCTTTCGGTCTCAGCAATGCACCCACAACCTTCATTTGTTTAATGAACAATGCACTCCAAAAATATATGGGTCATTTTTTTCTGGTATTCATAGATGAAATCTTAGTGTATTCTGAAAAAGAAGAATAACACAAGAAACATCTGAGTTTAGTGTTACAAATATTAATAGAACATCAGTTGTATGCAAAACTCAACAAATGTGAGTTTTACAAGGATATAATACAATATTTAGGGCATGTGAATTCTAAGGAAGGGTTATCTGTTGATCTTGAAAAGCTTATGACAATATGAATTGGCCCCAACCTAAGGATGTGTCAGTAGTTCGTTCATTTATCGGGATCACCAAATATTATCGAAGGTTTATAAAAGGCTTTTCAAGACTGAATTATCCCATTTCTTCCTTATATAAGAAGGGAACACATTTTGAGTGAACAACCAACTGCCAAGAAATTTTTGACCCAAACAAGTCTAATCATAGCCCCTATACTAAAAATTACAGACCTAAACAAGAAATTCATTGTTTTTATCGATGCATGTTTGGAGGGCCTTAGGGGTGTGTTGGTGCAAGGCAATGCAGTAGTAGCCTACGAATCTAGTAAGCTGAAATTAAATGAAAAGAATTATGTTGTGTATGATTTAGAACTGTAAGCAGTAATACACGCTTTAAATATGTGGAAGCAATATTTATTGGGAATATTTTTTACATTAGTAACATAACACATTAGCCTGAAATATTTTTCAGCCAACCTAAGTTAAATGTTAGACAACCTAGGTGGCTAGTGTTTCTTAGTGAGTTTGAATTTATATAAAACACATAAAAGAGAAAGAAAATAAAATTGCAGATGCTCCAAGTAGACAGGTGCATGCTCTCATAGGGATGTCTGTAAGTAGCATTATTACAACTTTTATGGAATAGATTAAAAATTCTAGCCAACAAGATCTGCAATATTTGGAACTTCAACATAAATTATAGCAAATGGAAATTCTAGGATATCCTTAAAATTATGAAATATTACTAACTTACCAAAACATATTATATGTTCCTAAAATGGTCATGTTGAAAAAAATAATCTTGAATGAGTATCACAAGAAAGCATATGCAAGCCATCCAAGATACCGAAAAATGATAACACTAAGGAATAGCTTGTATTGGCCTGACATGAAAAAGGATGTCGTAGAATATTTATCAAAATGCATAGAATGCCAGCAAGTAAAAGTGGGACATCAACACTTATATTGGTTGCTAAATCCGTTTCCCATTCCCGAATGGAAGTCGGAAGTAATTTCAATGAATTTTATTACAGGGTTACCAAGGAAAAAATGACAACATGACTCTATCATGGTAGTGGTGGACACTCTACTCAAGAATCACATTTTATACTTGTGTAGTCTACATTTGGGATTGTCCATATTGCTAATATTTTCATGAAAGAAAACTGTAGACTTCATGGAGTACCAAAAATGATAGTGTCGGACAAGGATGCTAAATTTACTTCCATGTTCTGGAAAGTCTTTTCTTGGGGTCACGGGGACTCATTTAAACTTTAGCACTGCTTATCATCCTCAATTGACTCAACAAATTGAAAGAATTAATCACATCTTGGAACTTATGCTACGTATGCATATCATGGACAAACCTTCCAAGTGGGAATATTTTCTAGGTTTAGCAGAAGTTTCCTATAACAATAACTATGAAACTTCAATTAAAATGAAGCCTTTTGAAGCCTTATATGGTAGAAAATGTCAGACACCACTCAAATGGAGACAACCAAAGGACAGATTAATATTCTAACTAGATTCTTTAATATTCTGACAAAATTCTTTGTAGCCATGAGCTCAGGTTGAGTTCGTTCACCAATGTGTTGGAATTATGCCACAGGTTTGGAGCTATGGCACAGGTGTTGTCCTTGATGGCAACCTTCTTTGGTAACAGATCTCAGTTCAGGCCTCAGAAAGTAGAAAAAGACATATACGCAGGTTCATCTAGACTAAGACGCGTATACACATGGGTTATACATTACAAAAGCGCGTATATGTTGGTGATCATTCTTTTGGTCCATGGCAGTTAGATCTTGGAACTTGAACCTATGTTTTGGACCATGGCGTCTCGTTAATTGTGTCGATCCATAGTTTTGGTTTCATGGTATTGGAATGTTATGGTTTTGGACCATGGTATTGGGGAAGGCTTAGGACTATAAAAGAGGAAGGAGATCTTGTGACAAATTACCATCTGAATTATTATTGAAGATCTAATAAAGTGCTAGAGCTGGTATATTGGATGGTGATGCAGATCTGGATCTGAGGGAAGGAGGAACCTTAGCGCAAAAGGAAGGATAAGGTCTATTCATGGGTTATAATCTTTAAGCCTAAATGGTAGTATCTCTGTATGATTTTGATCTGCTTGATGTGGCGCTTGTCTGATCTATAAGTCTGATAATCTGGGTTAATTAGTGATTGAATATCTGGAAGAGTGTGTTGTCCCTTATAGATCTGTACGCAGGTTCAGTGAAGCGAAGGCGTGTATACACGCCGTTTTGGGGAAGTAAAGACGCGTATATGCAGGTTGTTCCATACGCAGATGCGTATGCACGCAATTTGCAGACGGTTGAAATTGCGTATATGCTTTAAGTTATGATCTAGCTATTTCTGCTTATTGCTGCTGTGTTTTGGGTTCTGTTTCTGCTCTGTGGTTTCTGGTATAGTGTTCTGTGTACAGCTGTCAGAGAAGTATCTACTTGTTTCAGATCTAGGTGGTGAAAAGGAGATTGGTTGACTCTTGATGATTATATGATGTTCATGGATCCAGTTTGAAAATTGATGAAAAGTGGTCCCTGGAAGAAAGAGAAGGTTGTAGCCTTCTGTAGGGCAGCACCTACGTACTAGTATCTTGGCTAGTGCAAAAGCTAAAGGGGGTTGTTGCTCCCTTCCTAGGAGAAACTGAGAGAATGAGAGAGAGTTGTAGCTCTCTGCAGGTTGCAGCCTGCCGTACTGGTAAAAAGACTGCACCAGTACATTGTAAAAGAAGTTTTCTAATTTAAAAGGAAGATAGAGACGAATTGCAGTAGGTGATTTTCACCCACATTGGGTTTCCACCTTATATCTTGTGTTCTTGTGTCTGATTGTCTTTCGGCTCTGTTTTACTGTCTCTGGATACTGTTATTTGATTCTGCATCACTGATTAACAATCATCATTAGAAAGATTAATTAAAGTAAAAGCATGTTCTGTATACGCGGGTTTCCTTCTGCATAATCGCGTACATACGCAGGTTTATTAAATTGAAGTAGCGTATATCAGTTGTTTTGAAAAAGAATTCTTATCCTGATAATACTGATTCACCCCCCCCCCCCC
>APFE030887587.1:112662-151553 GCA_000404065.3 Pinus taeda | reverse complement strand
CGTCATCAGGTTTGCAATTTTTGAAGTTCATTCTAGATCATCCAATATTTGCATCAAAAATATTGTTATTACAATCAGTTGGTGAAGTTCATAATGCACGAAAACAAAACAGAGATATAAATTATTCTGATTGCCTAGAAGAAATTAAAAAATGTATTAGATATACATATGAGTACTTTGACATTGTTGATTCAGTTTGGTGGAGTCATTTTTCAATAATCAAAGTGATATCATTTCAACAACAACAAATGAAGATATACCTTTGAAAAATCCATTTATTTGGCCACAAAATGTGTTGAATGCACATGAGGAAATAAACATTGTTGAACAAGAAAGAGGAAAGAGGAAAGAGAGATGTATATTGGTTCCAGAAGGTCTCGTGCACAACCTGAAGCCATGGAAGACCTTTACAAGGGTTCAATATAGGATATTAAGGAGGGTTGCATGATCGTATTGCTAGCAGATGGAGATCCCAATGGCTATCCATTCTAGGTTGCTAAAGTTATAAAGGTCTTTACAAAAAATGAGGATGTTACAAGTGTTGAAGTACATTGGTATGCCACAAATACACACCCATTCAATGGTGTGTATAAGCCAGAGATAGTAGTTGATAAACAAAATGGCGGAAAGAGAAAAAGAGAGGGTACAAATATAAATTGTCACTGCACAGACATATTAAAATTGGAGGATGTTGACATACTTGTTTATGACTTCAATTTAACAAAAAGAGGAACTCTTCACATCAAGACGATAGAGATTCTAAAAAGGTTGTTACTAGAAGGAACAGTGTTGACATGGGAGTGTGCTGAAACCATTCGTAGATCTAGAAGAATTTTGAAACCTGAAATGATGGGCATGCATGTGGCCTCAGATGGGGTACTAGTTGATGAAAGAGAAGAATATGGAACATCTTCGTCAGCATCCAGTCACTCATCTGAAAATGTGAATTCTAATGGTGTGCAAGAAAATATGAGTGATTTTGAATAATTGTTTAAGACAGTTTATCTAACTGATGTATGCATCGTATCTTGAAATAAAATTTTTGATTTCCATATGGTGTTAAATGAGAAGTTACGAGTCATTTTTATGTTGTTGGATTATATGTCCTAATTATGATGGTTTTTACTATTTAGAATATCTACAATGAAACATGAAATTAGAGATGTAATGTATGTTTCATTAAATATACAAATAATGACTTTTGAATTCATTTAGTGATGTAATTTGTTCATAATGTCATGGCTTTTTTATTTTATGGTTGAAAAATTTTCAATTTCTTTTGTATCTAGCATGTTATGGTTGAGAACATGTTGAATTTATATTTAGGAAAGAAAAATTTATTCTACCAAAAACATTGGTGTGTTTTTTTCCTCATAAACAACTTTGTTATCCACACTAAAAATTTGGTTTTACTAGCATTTTTTCTAAATTTCGAAGATTGAGTATCATCACTTTTTCGTTTTCAAGCTGTATTTTGCACAAAAATTTCGTTTCCACTACCATTTTTAAAACATGTTCAAAATTGTCCCTTAAAAAAAAAAGAACATCGTTCCAGTATACACACTTTTCCTTTTTAGCACTGTTTTTGATGTTTTTTTGGCATTTTTTGGCGAGAGTTCCCGTTTCGAGCTTATAGTTCCCATTTCAAAGTTTACATTGTTGAATGTAGAAATATCCCAGAAAGCACCTCATGGCTAATCTATGTTGAAAAGTGGAAACCCACTTGGAAATTAAGAAACACCCAAGTTATGAATGCAAATCTACACCCTCATAAAGACTTACATCACCTTATACCAAAAAGAATTATTTACCCTAAGTCCAACACTTGGACACATGATATGGTGTATGACTATTCAATGGTGTATTCAGATATTGTAGACGAAGCATTAAGGGAAAGTTCTCATGATATTAGTCTGATATGGAATGAGGGAAGCAATAGAACCAAAATATTTCATAAATATTATAGTATCAATAGAACTAGATATCCTTAACATCCTGCAAGAATAATGTGGCCACAAAAGGATCTAAGCCTTGTATTTCCTGACACTGCCTATAAATCCCAAGGATATAAATATCTCTGGTGGGATATCTTATATAGAGAAGAAAGATCATAAATACATTATACATTATTAAAATTTGGATCTGTCTTCATTACACGGTTACTATTACAACCAACCTGGTTAGGGGAATAGTGGAGATGGTATGGGATAAATAAGACTGTTATGGATCCAAGGTACTTTGAAAGAGACTTTCAAAGTGATTTCCAAGAGTGCACAAAGTGTAATGGAATGGGGGGTTCCCACCTTCCCTATAAGACTATTGCAGATATACAAAAAAAAATTGATGATGACATATTAGGCTACTTCATGAGAGGACATCATCATTGGTTAGGCTTAACTAATGTAAACCATCAAATTATCCTTGGGAAACCAATGATTGTCTGAATGATTTATACAAAAGAATGGGAGACTAGTGGAGCATACCATCATAATAATGGCTGATTCCCTAGTACAAATCCATTGGGAACATAACTTAAAACACTTCAAGGGTTCTTGTGGGCTTCGACTGAAAAACATCCACAATGTATTATAATGTCTTGTCACTTGACTTTGATAGTGTCTAGTTTTGATGGGATTTTATGACAAAAATATCCACATTGTAAATATCTTTCCGTAGGATTTGGAATAATCTCTACTTTGTAAAAATTCTGATTTTTTGAGATGCAAAGCACTTCTCTAACTTTTGGTGTGATTTAATCCACATCTAGGAATCTTAGTACGATTGTCTTTTGGTGTGTTTTGATCCATATCTCGGAATCTCAGAACGATTTTCTCATGCTTTTCCCCTTCGCATCCTATAAGAAGAGAGAAGTAAGGCTCATTGGGAGATTCGAAGTTGGAGAGTCTAAGAGTGAGAGTCTTATTGTTTGAAGTATGAGATAATCTTCCTTTTCTTCATTTGCAAACGTCTATGTTCAATCTACTTGCATCACAAAGAAAGTTTCTTTTAGAGTTGAGTTTGAAAAGCATGTGTATCAAAGCCTAACAACATTGGTAAGAACCTAAAGTGACCGAACTCATTAAGTTTGAGTGTCTGTTTGTTCCAGAAAGTTTGAAGAGAGAGTCTACAAAGGGCCAGGTAGCCTCTCGAGTGCATCTTAATTTAAGGTGTAGCGCCTAGTAAATGCCCAAGCAGTCTATCTGTGATTGAAGTTTCTCAATATCTTCGAGCATTGTGATTCATCTTTTGAAATCAATAAAAGGGAGAAGTTTTTCAAAACGTTTCACATGAGTTTCTGTTTTGTTATGCTATTTTAAATAATTTGTGAGAGGAGAGGTTCATTAAAGGTTTGTTGGAAGTTCACCAAGGATTAAGGGACGTTTTTCCCATGTTGGCAAGAGGGCGTTGAAGAGAATTATTGTGTGAACATCCAAAGGTTCGGGTTCATGTAAGAGTTCGTGTATTCATCACATAAGACATAAAAATTTCACAACAAGATTCATTTTCCCTTCGGAGGAAGCCCCGCTTCAAATTGGTATCAAAGGTAGTAACGTCTAGTTCATACGAATATTTATATTTTAAACTATCTCAAAAGATAACAAGGAATGGGGAAGAAGATCTGTTTCATTTAGACAACTTCAGAAGGAAGAAACACAAGAAAATAAATTTGATATCGAAAATATGTTTCATAGTGCATCATCTTCAATTATTAACTCTACACAAAGAGAGTTAATAGGAAGTCAGCCATGAGCTTGATGGGCACTCCCTTCCATAAGCCCATCAAAATTTTATGGTGATTTTTCTGTGTTTCATTTGAAATCTATAACTAGAATTACTGTTAAAGAATGTGTCTCTCAGATCCAAGAAAATGCCGAATCCATTCTGCATACACTAAGTCAAGAGTCAAAATCCATCATCCTAGTAATCACTCATGCTCACAATCAAAAATCGAGCATCAGACCATAAAATTCTTCTCCCTCATGGATGGGTATCCCAAACATAAAATTTACAGAGGCTCGATGAAGAACATGCTAAATTGGGATCTCTATACACATCCTGAATCCAAAGAATTTAGTCTTAGCGCATTTGTTGATGAAAATCTAGAATGAAAAAAGTACATGGAAGAAACAAACTCATGGATTTCTTTTAATGTATGGAAGAAATTAATGGAGCAACTAGAAGTACATATGGAAGCTGCAGAAACTTCATCTGCACAAAAACATTTCTATACATCTTATGATGGAAGCAAGTTAGAAACAAATACCACATTCCCTCCTTACATGGGAGTCATGCTATGAGAAGCTAGCAACTCGGCCAAGGTGATTCGTTTAGTATTAAATGATGATTCGGCCATATGAATAGATGGAAGGATCCAGAAGGAGAGTGAACAATAAACTGGACATATACAACAATTAAAGGGCTAGAGATGACCATGGTAAAAAATTATGAACAAAATGAATGCTTTGACTCACTATGAGTCGTTGTACATAGTGTGAATAAAACTTTGAATGGTGTCAACTTTTCAGTTTCTATATTAAACGATTTTGTGAGAGAATCAACAGCCCAAATTGAAAGCATGGAGAGAAAGATAGATTATGAGTTCAAATCTACTCACACTCTTATGGGTAACCTAAAAATTTGACCAACTTCAAATATCTCCCAAAGATAATGATATCCCTACCTCCATGTTCTTTAGCCACCATATACCCATTGGGCATGACACAAAACTTGTAGAAATGTTTCCATTTATATTTCTCAAAAAAAACCAAAGCAACACAATGGCACCAAAGAATCTGTTAGTAAATCCTATTCTCTTTTCACATGGGACGACGACCAAAGAAGAAGAGCCAAGTACTTCACGACAACATATTTTGCCAATATATGAATCATTGTCTAGCCAATTCACTAGATATCAAGCTGTTCACCTCAATGGCAAGGGAAAGATGCCAGAAACTCATACCTTGTTATAATTTATTAGATATTTAATCCAATCACATATTCAGACATTTTTTTATTCCCATAGTTAACAAATATTCACATAGATTTATTATAGAATATGAAAACCAGCATATTCATTTAAATGATAAAAACACGGGTATGATATAGAATTATATGAAATTAACACTACCAAATCTTTATAATTCTCTTTTACGAGATTTTAGTATGAATGAATAAAGTGCGGCATTTTCTTACAATACCGTCGACAATATAAAATGTTAGTTACTCTTACTTGTCTCTTTTTCAGTCAATATATAATTCCGAAGGATAACCATAATAGTTTTTGAAGGGCCAAACAAACAATATGGTTACTTCTGTTTGTATTTGTTTATAATACAGAACTTGATACACGTTGAATTTCAAAGGTACTTTGTATAAAAAAAAAATTGTGGCCTTTTAATCATACAATACGGTGGAAAATATAAACTTCAAGCTCCTCATCTTCAATTAATATACATTTTCTAAGGATGAACATAAAAATATGCAGCTCCATGTAGCAATCCTACATGTAAATGTACATTAGGATCACAATAACCAATGCTACATTGAGTGGATGTTATGTTCCACCAGTTTACTTCGATATATTTATTGCTCCTTTAGGATTGAATATCATGCCTCACAACATGATTGGATCCATCCTAAATAGTGAGGCCATATGGTGGCCTATCACGGAAAAGCTTATTGACACGCAAACTAAACTACAATAGATATGACTAGGAATCTCGTGCCCCAACACAATATTTGAAACATTACTAGAATTGTATCTTGTATAAGCAAACTATACTTCACATGGACCGTCATTTTTTTATATTTATCCACTAGCAGCCAAATATCGAGGATCAGTGGGACATTAGGTGGGCACCTTACATCTCACAATTTCATTTGATACCTATATACCCTAGATATATGGGTGCCTGCGTATGATGATATATCTAGGGTGCCTGCCTATGATGATTGTAAGTACCAGCATGCCTTCAATTATTACTTTGGAACAACCTTCTCAACTCCATAGTAGCTGACTCTGATCAACCAAATTCGATTTCGAAGTTATATGATTAGGGAATGTGGGTTATATAACGGCTTCGTCTACCAACTTAGATGCCTATATCATTTTCATTTTTAAAATACATTATTCTTTGTACAATATCCATTTTCCCAGGAATGGAACCCTTCGTCGTTTGTAGAAATATTTCTTTTAGCCACCGATGCAACAATAGGTAAACTATATTGTGCATCATTATGACTTGTGTAGTGAGAACAAGTTTGTTTGCTACATGCTTTGGTTATATCAACTACTCTTGATGCCATTATGGCCAGGCCAATGCATTTGCTTGAATTTCATTTCATGTCTTCCTTTCACATTCTTAAGCATAATTATCGGTTTTGTATTTATCTGACACCTCTTCAAGATCGCGACATCACGACAAATTGGAAACATATTCTCTACAACCGGAAAAAAAATAAAATAAATAAATAAGTAAAAAAAAATAAAAATTATTAGGTCATTTAAAATTCTAATGCGCCGTCACCTCTAATATGGATCTCTTCTTTTTCGTCAGCCAATTTTGAAAGGTTATCTGGTAGATTTTGGGGTGCAAGTTTACTAATATATTTCATTATCCCCCAATGACATGGCTGAATTGAGACCTTGGTTTAGTTGCGTAGCACAACATACTCCAAAAACGTCACGTGGTGCAACATTATTACCACATTATTACTAGACATTAGTTTTTCCAGTAACTTGTCACTCTTCATTTCGAGACTTTGTTATGAGAATTAACCTATAATACATTGTCAGTCACTTGTTACTCTTCATTTTGAATTTGTTATGGGAATCAACCTATAACAATTTTTCATCCTCTGGACACTGCCAAGAAAAATCTGCTGAAAATTAAGTTTAAAAACACATTACGGGAATCGGAGGGGGCTGCTGAATCCTGGCAACACATCTTAGCTCCGCGGAGGGTCAGAGGTTGATCCAACATTGGATGGATCAGTGTTGTCACAGGCATGATTTCAAGACTGAGAATTCTGGTTGGAGATTATGATTTTGCTTGTCAGTTATGTTATGAATTCGATTAGTTGAATTTACTGAAGATAGAATAAGGATTGTTGTTTGCTGTATCGGAGAGTTATATTTGTTGTTCCTTGTCGTATTATGAATATAAGTTACCTAAATTTACTAAATTCTATAGTTGGTTGGTTAGATGTTGTAATAGAATGCGTGCTTCATTTTTGTTCGAAAAGTATGGATTGGGTTGTTATATTAAGTGCTGAGTCGATTAAGATTTATTGTTAATTCATGTAAGTGGAGGTTCTATATGATGGTATTCGTGGTTTTCGAGAAGATGAAGTTTGGTTACGATGATATTTGTATAACTATGATATTTGGCATTTAATACTTGCTATGAGTATACTTTAATTTGGAAAATGTTAAAAGTTTTTCGTGAAGGGGTGCTACAATGAAGGGTACAAAGTGATCGACCATAGGACTCCGGGGGTAAAGCTAGACACGATCTAGCATCCCGAGAAGCTATAAGCCATCAACAAGACCGAAGGGGGTGAAAAAGGGTCGGTCGAGGAGGATCAACTACTTAATAAAGACGTCGCCGCTACACTTCACAAAAATCTTGTCTAGCTGGTAACCTAAAAGTGATCACAAGGAAGAAACCTAGAACTTCCTAATTATAACTTAATAGATGATGTATAGGTTCAAGTTGAAGTATGATTGTCCTGAAAAATTATATTATGAGTTTGGAAGATTAGTTCCGAAGACACCAAGTGTATGATTACGTTGATGGGTAGGTAACACTCACTCTTGGGACCCAATTACAAAATTAAATCAACGTACTGTAGATTAACTTAATTAAATTCATTTATGTACTATAGATCAATGGGTGAGATAACTTCCTCGCAGGTGGTAGAACCTATAGCGGAGTAATTCCAAATCACTTAAGGTAAATCCCATGGTCTAACATAGAGTGAACTAGGGATGAAGGGCTGCATTATATGTCAAGAGAGTTGGGTGATTGTAGAAGATTAAGCCAGAAATAAAGCTTTTCAGTAAGAGTTGTTACAGGAAAGTTATATGGCATTACTTCTAACTGAGAAACATTGTCTCTCTTTTTAGCTATATATAAAACAAAACCCAAGACAGGGTAAAACTCTAAATACAATCTAGTGCTGTGCGATAGGAAAAAAGAAGAAGGGGGTAATCTCATACAATGGACAGACTAATAATGGCTTTCCAGATAGAGTGTGTAGAGTGCCTTTCCAACAAATATCTAGCATATTAGATAAGGAAAACAATAAAGAGAACTAACTACACAGAGACTAAAACATAATTGCAAACACATAAGGTAATTTAAGGAAAGAAGAGTTGGAGGTGCAGACTATGCTACTGTTCAAACCCCAATAGCACAAGATAGCTAAGCATGTTTATTTATTATGAGAACTAATATGAGCATAACGACTAATCCTAGCTCAATTTGACAAGAAATATGCAGAAGCAACGTCTTTTTAAACTAACGAAGGTACAAATATATTATTTCTATCACTGAGCAACATCAGTGGAAAGACATTCTCCAGTTAACCAATTCAAAACTAAGTATATTAACTCCTTAATTCACCACATAACATTAACAAATATTCCACCAAAAGAGTACGCAGGGAAATAATATGCAGTAAGCTAAATAACAGTTTCACAGAGGCAATATCATCAAAACATAAAGTGCAACATAACAATTTCACCAAAAGTGTTCATAATCAAGCATTATACTATTGGTAATTTTTTCTGCTAAAATTCCAAAAACAAAATCACATATGAGGACACAGAACGATGCTCTGATACCATGATGGAAATTTCTGATAATTTCGAAACAAAACAGAGGAAGCAAAGTTCCTCAACTCAACATAAAGAAATGAGAGAAATCTGGACAAAGAAGATATGGACAAAAGCTCTGTTTCTATTAACCATAAAAATGACAATAAAAATTGCAAACTTCTTCAGAACTACAGTTCTGGAATAACTAAAAACTCGATACTCTATTTTTACAGACTCTAGTTTTTAACACAGATTCGTGTTTCAGCATCTGGCAGACAGTTGCTGAAACACCAGACAGTGTGTTGCTAAAACACACAGACAGTTGTTGAAACAGCCTGTAGAATGCATTGTTGCTCCAAAACACAGCGACTCTATTTTCTAGCTGTTTTCTCTGCTCTGCCTTCTTCTCTGTCTTTCTCTATTTCTTAGACTCTCTCTTGCTCTCCAACATTCTTCTAACATCATATATATATAGAAAAGAACTGTTGTTCATATTTGACATTAAACAATAAAATAATAAAAATATCTTTTAAAGCTTATCTGCGTATTGAATGCAACAAGCGATGATGCCTTTTGAAGAAATGAAGTCGGCTGTTACAGGGGAATTTAGTTCTGAAAATTTAATGCACATTAATGTGCAAAATATCAAGCACGACTTTGAGTCATCCAACAGTATAGAATATCTACAACAAATCAGATTTATGTCTAGCTATTTATGTTGCAGTTGGAATTAAATTCCAACACTCCCCCTTAATTTCAACTGCTGGGTTTTTCTGCATACCTAGGCATTTCCTGAAATGATCAAAACTTTTCTTTCCCAATGGTTTTGTCAAGATGTCAGCTAACTGATCTTCTGTTCTGCAGTGTTGTAAAACAATCTCACCATTGCTAACCAATTCACGTATGAAGTGAAATTTGGTGTCTATGTGCTTTGTCCTTTTATGAAAAACAAAGTTTATAGACAATGCTATTGCCGAGCTATTGTCACAGTAAATGGTTGTGCCATTTTCTTGTTCATGACACAAATCTCTAAGAACTCTTCTCAGCCACACTGCTTGGCATGCTGCTGCTGTTACTGCCACATACTCTGCCTCTGCTGTTGACAAAGACACAACTGGTTGCTTCTTGAAAGCCCATGAGATGGCTCCCGATCCCATATGAAACACATATCTCGATGTGCTTTTCCTATCATCAACACTTAAAATCCTCTTGGCTGCCTGCCAATGAGTCTCTTTCGGTCTTTCCATAAATCTGGAGATTAAACTCACAGTGTGCATAATGTCTAGCCTAGTTGCAGTCAAGTACATAAGGCTGCCAACTATGCTCTTGTATAATTTTGTATCAAAATCCTTGCTACTATCTTCTTTGGTCAATTTCAACCCCATTCAAGTTGGAGTCATAGCTGTCTTACTGTTCTGCATGTTAAATCTCTTCAATATTGCTTCTGCATATTTAACTTGAGAAATGAAAACACCATTTTCACTTTGGTCTACTTCAATTCGAAGAAAATATCTTAAGAAGCCCAAGCCAGTCATTTCAAATTCATTTTCATGACTTCTTTGAAATCATCAATGAGAGAAGCATCATTGCTAGTAAAAATCAAATCATGAACATATAAAACAACAATAAGAATCTTATCGTCATTCTCCTTTATGTAGAGTGTGGGTTCACCATCACACTTATCAAACCCATTCTCAATCAAATAAGCATCTATTCTGTTGTACCATGCTCTTGGAGCTTGCTTCAGCCCATAAAATGACTTCTTCAGTTTGCAGACTTTATGCTCTTGGCCTTCAACTTCATAGCCTGGAGGTTGTTCAACATAAACCTCTTCTTTTAACACTCCATTCAGGAATGCAGATTTAAAATCCATTTGATAAATCTTCCATTTGTGTTGTGCCGCAATAGACAACACTGTTCTGACTGTTTCCATCCTTGCTACTAGTGCAAAGGTTTCATCATAGTCTTTGCCTTGTTGCTGCTTGTAGCCTTTCACAACAAGTCTTTCTTTGTGCCTGTCAATCTTACCTTCAGCATTGCTTTTGGTCTTATAGACCCACTTAACTCCAGTGGCATCTTTGCCTTCAGGGAGGTCCACTCACTCCCATGTTTTACTCTTCTCAATTGCACCAATTTCTTCATTCATTGCTTCAATCCATTTATCTTCAGTTACAGCATCTTCAAAATGAACTGGGTCATCAACATGACAATACAAAGCGAATAATGAATTCAGACCGGTACTGTTACTTACCTCTCCTTATTCATAAATCTCATTCAGATTTCTGAATCTTGGTCTTCTTGGTGTGCTTGGAGTTCCATTCGTACTTGAGGGTATTTCTGATCCCTATGGTGTGCTTCGAGAAGCACTTCCTTGACTTCTCAAGGCTGTTCGAATTCCAGCTTGTGGTGTGGTTTGTTGTACTTGCTGTGGTGGAGGAGGAGCCACCAAGGAAGGATTATTGGCTGCTGTCCCTTCCTCTTCTTCTTCGTGAGACACAATTGTCTTCACATTCACTGTCTTCTCTAAGCCTCCACCCCAAGCTTCATTTTCAACGAACTGCACATCTCTGCTTACTATAAATTTCTTGGTCGATGGATTATAGAGTTTGTATGCTTTTGACTCATCAAAATAGCCAATAAAGACACACTTCTCCCCCTTACTGTCAAGCTTCTTCCTTAGCTGATCCGGTACATGTGCATATGCCACACAACCTAATACTCTCATGTGAGTGACGGTTTGCTTTTGACCACTCCATGCTTCTTCTGGTATTTTTTTCGTGACAGCTTTAGTTGGGCATCTATTCAAGATGTAAACTGCGAAAGTGAGAGCTTCTGCCCAATACTCATGCGGCAAGTGTTTTACCTTCAGCATACTTCTGACCATGTCAAGAATGGTTCGATTCTTCCTTTTGGAAACACCGTTTTGTTGAGGTGTATACCTTGCGGTGAACTGCTTTTGTATGCAATTCTCTCTGCAAAAATGCAGAAAGTCTTTGGAGATGTACTCTCCTCCCCTATCTGTTCTGAGCACTTTGATATAATGCCCACACTGCTTCTCAACAAGAGTTTTGAAGTGGCGGAATTTCTCAAATGCTTCACTCTTCTGTTTCAGCATATACATCCATGTCTTTCTGGTGTAATCATCAATGAAAGTCAAGACATATTTATTTTCGGAAAATGATGGTATTTGCATCGGTCCACACACATCAGAGTGAACAATTCCCAAGGGTGCTTTTGCCCTTATACTCTTTCCTGTTGGAAATCTTTCTTTGTGTTGCTTACCCAAGATGCAGCCTTCACAAAGGCTGTCCGGTTTCTCGATCAATGGCAATCCCTTTACCATTCTCTTTTTGTGCAACAGATTCAAGCCTCTGAAATTGAGATGTCCAAATCTCAAGTGCCACAACCAATTCTCATCTTTCGCTTGTTCCTGAAAGACTTCTTGTGTTATAGCTGCAATAGTTCTTTCTTACTTCAAATCTGCCCTGAGTTTGAGAGGAAACATTCTATTGCTGGTCATCTGCACCTGTACAATGATCTTCTTACTTGGAGGTATGTCTCTGATTATACACATATCATCTTTGAAGAACACATTGTAACCTTTTTTAATGAGCTGTCCAATGCTCAAAAGATTACATTTCAGATTAGGTACATAGTATACCTCTGGCACAATCATCTATTCTCAATTTCTTGCTCGGATACTGACTCTGCCCTTACCCTTGATAGATATCTTACTATCAGTTCCTGTTGTTACCTCAGATTTCACATTTTCATCCAGATTGGCAAACATTGCAATATTTCCAGTCATGTGATTACTACACCCTGAGTCTAAGAACCAAAAATCTTTTTGATTGTCTTGTGCAATGTTACATGTTAACAACACAATCTTTGGATTCTTATCTTCTTCATTTGCAAAATTAGCATTCTACCTACTATTCATGTCATTTTGTTTTTTTCTACATTCATTGGCGTGGTGCCCATATTTCTTACAATAATGACATTGGACTTGGGATTTATCATACCTTTGTCCATGAGCTTGCTGTTTGCTTGAACCTTCATTTTGGTTCTGATTGCAGCTCCTTCCGCTTGTGCTTGTAGGATTATTTCTGCCTTTGTTTTGGCTTCTTCCACGACCTCTGTTATTTGCTCTGCCTCGACCTTTTCCTTGGCCAAAAGACATCCGAGTCTTGAATGCTTTCTCAAAAGAGGAATCTGTTCCTCTACTTAGTCTGTGTTCATGAGACATAAGAGAAGAACTCAGTTCATCTACTGTGAACTGTGAGAGATCCTTTGTTTCTTCTATTGCTACCACAATAGTTTCAAACCTTGAGCGTAAACTTCTCAAGATTTTCTCTACAATTCTTCTTTCTTCAAGAATCTCACCATGAGATCTTATTTGGGTTATCAACCCAATAACCCGAGTGAAGAATGAATCTATTGTATCAGATTCCTTCATGCTGAGTGTTTCAAAGTCTCTCTTCAACATCTGCAACTTTGCAGTCTTCACCTTCTCCATGCCTTGATAGGAAGTTTTGAGAATATCCCATGCCACCTTGGATTTTGTTGCTGCTGCAATCCGTGGAAAAACACTTTCATGTACTGATTGGAAGAGAAAAAAGAGGGCTTTGGCATCCTTCTTCCTGTCGCTCTTCAACTAGTCTCCTTCTGCTACTGTCAAAGCAGCCAATGTTGTTGCATCTTCAGGTTCAACATAGCCAGTTTCAACCATCTCCCATATTCCTTGAGAAGCAAACAATGCTTTCACTGTTATGGACCAATAACTAGATTTTTCCCATTAAACTGTGGCAGTTGGGAATTTGTCAAACCAGTTTCAGCATCTACCATCTTAACCTGTATAAGTAAAGAAGAGATAATGACTGTATAATTAAAACAAGCAAAAAACTTTCTCTGCTGGAGAAAATCTACTCAATAAGCTTCTTACAGCTCCTACAGTGAAAAAACAAACTCTGTTTTCTTGACTCACTCAGTGCCTAGACCAGCTCTGATACCACTTGTTGGTAATTTTTCTGCTAAAATTCCAAAAACAAAATCACAGATCAGGACACAGAATGACGCTCTGATACCATGATGGAAATTTCTGATAATTTCGAACAAAACAGAGGAAGCAAAGTTCCTCAACTCAACATAAAAAAATGAGAGAAATCTGGACAAAGAAGATATGGAGAAAAGCTCTGTTTCTATTAACCATAAAAATGACAATAAAAATTGCAAACTTCTTTAAAACTACAGTTCTAGAATAACTAAAAACTCCATACTCTGTTTTTACAGACTCTGTTTTTTAACACAAATTCGTGTTTCAGCATCTGGCAAACAGTTGCTGAAACACCAGACAGTGTGTTGCTGAAACACATAGACAGTTGCTGAAACAACCTGTAGAATGCATTACTATTCCAAAACACAGCGACTCTGTTTTCTGTCTGTTTTCTCTGCTCTGCCTTCTTCTCTGTCTTTCTCTATTTCTTAGACTCTCTCTTGCTCTCCAACATTCTTCTAACATCATATATACATATAGAAAAGAACTGTTGTTCATATTTGACTTTAAACAATAAAATAATAAAAATATCTTCTAAAGCTTATCTGCGTATTGAATGCAGCAAGCGGTGATGCCTTTTGAAGAAATGAAGTCGGCTGTTACAGGGGAATTTAATTCTGAAAATTTAATGCACATTAATGTGCAAAATATCAAGCACAACTTTGAGGCATCCAATAGTCTAGAATATCTACAACAAATCGGATTTCTGTCCAGCTGTTTATGTTGCAGTTGGAATTATTCCAACATATACACATAAGAAGGCTTACATATTACATAGAATATTTCCCTTAGGAAATCTGTCTTAGTGGAAATGTATAGTGTAGAAGTTAATACATGAATAAGGAAATGAGAAATGTAAACGTGGAACCAAAAGTCCAGAGTTTGTAGGAGCTTAACTATGGTACATTCAAAGAAACATACTAAGAGCTCTAGGCTCTTAAACATTCAATTGCAGACAATTACTAACAGTAGCTACTAAATCACACAACCAGCATCTGCGAGAAGGGAAAATGATAAAGTGAGATTAGGAAACATTGGTGGTTAATCCCATTGACCCACTTAGGAAATGTAGTCGAGGAAGGAGAAGAATGGGAAAATGAACTGACCTCGAAGAACAGTGTGCCAAAGGTATTCTCGTTGGGCTACGAAAACCTCAAGTGCGTGCCTAGAAAGGAACAAAGTGGAGGTAGCTGGAAAAATAACTCCAAAAAACATTAGAAGTAGTGAAGCCGAGGGAACCACAATCGAATGAATAGGAAACGAACTTGAAAAGTGGCATCACCTGGAAAAATGTTGCGGTGCTGAAAACCCATTTGGGCCACCCAACCTGTACCCAAAAGAAAACCCAACACGAAAATATGATTATATTATAAGTGCAGGAAACCCTTAAGAAGTGAACCATAATTGTAGGGTGAGAGTTACCTTTGACTCTGTGGCGGTTAGAATGCCGGTCATCAGAGTTCCAATCCAACAGTTGGAAAAGGCTTCAGATAAACCCTCAGAAGAAAAATGGGAAAGAATTAGAACCATGCAATACCAAAGGGTCAAACTACAATTCGGAAGAACCAAAAACTATAAGTACGTGATGAATAGGGATGGTGTGAGCACCTCCCTTGTCCTTAACTCGAATCATCACACTAGTAAGGTATAACAGACATTTAAATGTTAAATCATCCACATGAAGCCTGACAAGATCTAGCGCAAACAAAACCCCACTAACGTAAACTAGGATACCTCAACGCAACCATAGTTACTCTGTAATGGAAGGGTGAAAACATAAATACGTAGTGGGGGTCAATGAAGAAGCCACGCGGTATGGTTGTCGACACCTCAACATCATTGATAAAGGGATAGACCAAATGAGCGACAGAGTAACAAAGTAAGGGTTTAGGGTTAGAAGAAATGTTCTACATTGTTGATGGAGTAAGGAGGAATCCAAACCATTAAAATCCCATCGCCTCGACCTTGGTGAGATCCATGTGCCATGCCCCACTCTGTTCCCATGGCTAGGACCACATTTAATAATCGGGTTGGAGGTGAGGTGATAATGGTGAACAGGTTGGAGAGCCAAGCAAGAAATCGTGGGTCGAATAGTGTATGGATTATTCCCAAGAAGTATGTACCTTGAGGGTGCATGTAATATCCCACAATTAAAGTGTTGGTTCTACAATAGTTTTCGACTAAGGCCAACGCATCATTAGAGTTAGGAGTGCTAAGTGAGCTTCATAGTTTAGCACCATCAATTGATTTATTTAGGAAATGAGAAAGTAATCATGGGGATTGTTAGAGCAACATTGAGGAACCAATATATTTACGCATAATTAGACAACTATAAAGACACCCTTGAATAGGATATCAAGCAAAGGAATATAAAAAAGTTATGGGTTAAATAGGTGCATGGTATGTAAGGAAGGATTTTTTATTTTTACATAATAAAGAATGTCTCTTTGATAATGCTGGAAATTGTGTTCATGTGTAATAGAGTGTGTTGGTAAAACATATCCATGACAAATGGTATCAGAGTGCTAGTTACCACACTTGGATTTAGAAGAAGGCACTGCCATATTTATAGCGTAAGTGTAATAGAAGTAGATTTAACACACTCATATTAAATTGGTCTATTTCGTGGGGGGGGAGTGGGGGGAGAGTGGGGCGAGGGTGAGGAATTGAGGGAGATTTTTGTAAAAGGATGGAGAACTCTCCTCCAGCTATTACAGAGGGGGATGATTTGTACGTGGAGATGGGCAAAGGTAGCACTCCATTAACTTCTCAACTTGTGCATATAGTAAGGAACCTGCAACAAGAATTCACACAACTTTGGAGTAGTAATGAGTGGTCATCAAAAGCTAGTAAGGAATAGGAGAAATTGATGAGAGAATGGAGTGAAAAATCCAACCACAAAAGTATAGAGCTGGAAGGATTGAAAAGAAAGGAGAGTGGGACAGAGTTCAAAAAATATGAAAGTGGAGAGGAATCTTGTCGTGATTCTCCAAAATATGTAAAGGAAAAAATAAGATGGAGTTACAAGGAGATTTTAGGAAGATCAAACCCCCTACCTCTGATGGTGATAGGGAGGAGGATGTGGAGGCATGGTTGTTGAACATGATTAAGTATTTTCAGGTGTACGAGTAAGAGAGAAATCTAAAAGCAGGCTTGGCTATTTATCAACTACAGGGAAAAGCTACCCTCTGGTGGGAAGAGGTAAAAGGTGTGCAACTACTAGAAGAAAACACAATTTCATGGGAGGACTTCCCGAAAAAATTCAAGCTATGATATCTTAGTGAGTGCTACTACTATAACCGGGCATTGGAATTTCACGAGTTAAGGCTAGCAGAGATGAACATAGGTAATTTTGTGGGTAAATTCACAAACTTGCTATGGTATGTACCATACCTTAAGGAGGAGAAGGCCAAGGTGCAAGAGTTCTTAAGTTTTTTCTAGTCTTGTACAAGGAGAGAATCGAGTTTGATAACCCAAAATCTATGGATGAAGTGGTGAGAAAGGCTAGATTATGTTATCAATAATTCAAAAATAGAAGTGATGGCAAGAAAGTGTTGAAAGGTAAGGAGAGAACCAAAGTGGGAGGGGCTGTAAAAAAATAAAAATCGTACTATCTTAAGAACTTTGGTAAGGATCATCGAAGGAAAAAGGTTAGCAAAGGATTGCACCACCACCTAGTCAGTCGTATACAGGCTCAAAAAATACATAATTTAATAGTAAGAAAAACAATGGTATAAAGGAAAGGGAACCATTAAAATTTTGGGGCTATGACGAGCCACATTTTGTGAGGGATTTCCCACATAATCCCAGGTTTGTTCACAACATTTATGCTGTTAAAGAGGCAATGGCCATGAATGAAATTTTCCATAACATTCCTAGAATTAGTGCAACCCTTAAGGGCAGACTAGTTAAGCATTAGTAGACTATGATCGAAATATAGATGCTCAACGAGATTCAAACATCCCACTCATGGATTTCATGTTTGTGTGTAATTTGGTAGCATACTTATGGTTTATTATCTTCTTATTGTGCTCTGCTTCTTTCATTCTAAGGACTACAATGATGAAATGAGTCACTCCATGCACCAACGTTCTTTGAATTTCCCAACCAAGATATATTTCTCGTTCCTATTGATATCATATTCAATTTGAAGATGAAATATGCACACCCTTTTCAAAATGTTTCTCACCATTTGCTTAAGCGGATCAGATCAAAGCATCAAATGCTTCCTCTTCTGGATTTGAAGGCCCACCTTTGGTGAAGAAATGACAAGTGATCGATTGCTAAGAACAACTACACTTCATAATTCAAATGTGTAACTTCACAATATAAATGTGTGTTTATACTAGAAATTGGGCATTTATGTTGGAGAATCTAATTCCAACCACTCGCTAGGTTACAAAACCGTTCATCCAAGCGTCCCAATTCAGTTTTAGTTAGTCTGGTTTAGTTTAGCCTCACTATAGTCATTTGTTAATGATGTTTCCAATGTAATATTATTTAATTGATTCGTAATACTGAGAAGTTAAATCCTATGCTCCATAGTTTTCAAATTTCATCATGGTATCAAAACACTAGGTCGCATAAGACTCAAGAGAGAACAACACTTCTTTGTTAGGCTCACAAATAAGAAGCAAGGCTCGTGAGAGGTCGAGGAGAAAAGTGAAATTGTGCACCTGTAAAAGAGGATCAATGTGTATCTTTTGCATCTCAGCTAAGAAGGAATTGTGCAAGAAATGATAACCTTATGAATTATTGAATTTTTAAAATTAACGTACCCTATGCGTTGAAGGACTATGCAAATTTGTGCACAAACATCCTTCGAAGCTGTGCAAATCTGTCCAAGAATTTTGAAGGTCAAAAGGTTCATGTTTTTTTCGAATTCTCATCAAAGGTGTCGAGTTAAAATCACAATCGGCACCTGCTAGGTGGAGATTGTTCAACATTGGATAAACAAATGCTCACGGTGTGTTTGGTGATATGTGCTTAAACACCTCTCGTGGATCCGTTAACACTCACGATGTGTCTGTTTACTAACACCTGCAAGTTTTAGTGTAACGACACTCATTATTCCAACAATTTGTTTTTGAATCTTAAAAGGCTCACTAAAGAGAAAACGTCATGGAACCGTGTTTGTTAAAAAAAAAAAAAACCTCCACATTAGTTTTCATTTGAGTGGTTCATTTCATTATATTTTTAATAGGATCATTTCATGATATTCCATCCTTGTGAGGTTTGAAACGTTTTTAAAATATTCTCTTTGGTTAATATTTTAAGTAGGGTATTCAGAAAAGGAATTTGAAAGAAGTGTTGCTCCATTTGCAAAGTTTTTTGTTTAAGAATTTTTAAAGGGGAGTTTGTTAAATGGATTATTTGAAGGCTTATTATTGAAAGGATAGAGGTTCTTCTCATTTAAAAGAGAGAATTTTTATTGAATTGAAAATTTCTTTTTAACTCAAAAGTTTGAGGGTGCTGCATTTTTTTAAGGAGATTTGTTTTTTAAAAGGAGATTTAAAGGGGAATTGTTCCAATTAGCTCTAGGCATTGTGATATTTTTGTGAAATCTTTGTGAAAGTGTCGCCTTAGTAGAGAATGTTGGGAAGAAATGTCTTTGTAGAGAATTTGTATACACGTTTGTTAGTGGAAGCCAAGCAACAACAGTCTTTTTTATTGCAGTTACTTGCGATGCCTAAAGCTTTTTTTGCTTGTTGAGTCCAAGTGAGCCAACTCTCAACAAATGGGAAAAGACAAGAGGGTAAGAAGGTCAAATTGATAGCAAGAGATATTTGAGATATTTTTAGATTTCAAAGTCAAGAGGAAAAATGATACCTTCGCATTAAAATGCATAAAATAATCTGTGGATGACAACATTCTTTCTATGATTTCAGATGCCATGACAACCAAGGAAGCCTAAGATACCATTAAGATGACTTTTTGTGTGAGGAGGAGTATTGTAGTTGAAGATGAAGGTGGATCTATAGTGAGATGGAAATTTTGTGAATCCCACGGTGCTTAGCCACAAGTGGATCATGAATGAAGAATTTACAAAAGAATAAGAGATGATAATAAAGATGCTCGTGAACCCCATTGTGAACAGTCACAAGTGGACGAAATTTTAGTGAATCCAACAATAGAGCTTGATGATACCACCTTGGTAAATCCAGGAGCATAGTTTGTTGATGACAATTTGATGAACCGAGCAATAGAGCTTGCTCATGATAGTGAAGCTACCATTGGAGCAGTTAATGCTACAATGCATCCAGTAATAATATTGCTTATGTAAAATTCGATGAAGATTTGTTACCTAATGATGAATGGTTGCTGATGATGCAAAAATAAAATCATATAGACATGAAGCTATTCATTGAGAAAGACCCACTTGAGTGAGTGGAAGACAACTTGTTTGAAGCAACACACATTAGTAAAGAAGTGGAAGAGTCAAAGGAAAAGGTAGAGATAGAGATAGAGGCATAGGCAAAGAAGGAAGCAAAGAAAGAGGAAATGGAGACAGAGATAGAAACAAAGTTTGAAGTGCAACATGAGAAAGCACTCATTATAGAGCAGAAGGAATAGAACCAATGTGGTTGTGTAGATGTTTTTACACTTACCATTGATTTCAAATGTGCAAGTAAACAGTAAGATTATGAAGAAGAATTAAATTTCCATGAAGCATGGCTTGTAACACTATGTCTAGATGAGATCTACATAGAGTTTGTAGTAATGAACCTTGAAGAAAATTTTGATGATGAAAATATTAATGAATTTTTCAGGCATTAGAGTCTTGAATAGATCAAATTGTATTATGGACTTATGTTGCAACAAAAGATGGACGATGAAAAAACACTACATAAACTGACGTGTGGCAACAATCCACATACAAGATAATTTTTGAATATGTTGAGGACATACTTAGATAACCTAGAACAATAGAACACCTACGCCAGCAAATGAAGAATTTCAAATTTTAAGCATACACCAAAAAGAAAAGTTGAAATAATTTAGAGACTATAGGATCTCCAAGAAAAGAAAAAAAATCGACATGATCTCAAAGCTTTAAATAGTGATCCTACTTAATGCATAGACCAACAAACATCTTAGTTTAATTTTTTGTCTGCTTTCAAGAATCTAATTCCAACCACCTGCTAGGGGTCAAAACTCTCCATCCAAGTGTCCAAGTTCAGATTCAATTAGTCCAGTTTAATCCAGTCTCACTTAAGTCATCTATTACTAATGTTTCCAATGCAATCTTATCTAACTGATTCATAATACTGAGAAAAACAATCCTCCTCCACAATATTAATCCAAAAGATAACCCAATTATTTAAGTTGCGGTGCTTTAAACAAGCATAAACTTCGTTACTTTAGCACATGTTACTTTCAGCGTGACTTAACCAAGTGTGATATTTACTTTCACGGAGCCTGTTCCTCCAATGACTTTCAGTAGATAGACAAACAAGCTCAGACATTTCGATGACCAATGGAAGTACAATAGTAAAACAAGCTACTACAGAGGGTTATTGCACATTACCAATTGGAAATAAGATTAGAACCTACCTCTAATCTGCAAATTTCTCCGCCTGTGCACTAGACTCTCATTTTCTAAGCAGTCAAACACATTCCATTTGAATATAATAATCAATTGTAGACAGGAGGATTATCAATACAAGAAGGGCTGAAAACATGAAGATTCAACTCTAATACCATTGTTAAAATATGCAAATGGAATAGGAGAGTATGTCTAATGTTAATATCATATTATACAATATTTTCACAATTGTATTCAACTTCCAAAATTTCGTAAACTTCCTATAATTGTCCACATTTACAACCATAACCATAACAAATTTCCATCCACATTTAACACCATACCATAACAAATTTCCAACATTGGCCTTACTGCATACTCGTGCATTTCCTTTTGGTTTTTATTTCTGTAAATAAATAGTCCATAAGCTTGATGCATTAGCTTTCATTTAAAAAAAAAAGGAGGAGACAAAGTAAGAGATTATTTGTACCAATCCATTCTAGTATCGCACAAATTAACGTCCAATGGAATAATATCTATTTAGGTCTAGGATGTCTAATAATTTTTTTGGAATAGACTTGAGGACTGTGTACTTTATATTTAATGTAGTCAAAGATTTTCATTTTTGTTCTCTTGATAGAGCATATAATTGGTAGATCACTCTCAAAATCTCCATTGAAGGAGCTAATCTGTTACTTTTGTTGGAGGTACTACACACCTAGGACCTTCATTACTGGCACATGCAGACAATTAGTTAGAGCATGCACTGACATGCAAGGCTTCAACATTGGAATCTTCACCAGATTGGCACCTTTGACTATCCATGCATGCATGGGACTACATGCAAGATCCTTTATGCATAATTTACTCCCTGATTTGCTCCTCCTTTCACTCTACAACTGGCTAGCTCTCTCTAGAACTTGCTGTAGGTGTCGAGTCCTCTCATTGATCACTACATGCAAGATCCTTTCTGTATGATCTACTCCCTAATTTGCTCCTCCTCTCATTCCACAACTGGATAGTTCTCTTCAGAACTTGCTGTAGGTGTCAAGTCCTCTCATTGATCATCATTATGGCACATTACCTTGGGATCTTCACCCAGTGATGCTATATCATGAGCATTGTAACCTATTTTTTGAATTAATCATTATTTTTTGTTCTTTCAATTTTTTTTAGTGTTTTTGCTCTGCAAAGCTGTGTGTTCAACCTTTACTAGATAGATTCATCTCTGCAGGTTTTCTAACACATTTACATGGTGTCAGAGCCCATAGGTTGCTAGATAAAAGGTGCACCAGTGCTTTATTTTGCAGGTATTACAGCTTGAAGATCGAAGATCAACAGAAAAATGGAGTTTCCCAAAGCATCAATCCTAACACCGTACAACTATCATGAATACAAGGACCAAATGGCTCGATAGCTTCGTCAGAAAGGGTTGTATAGGATTACCATGGCTGTAGAAGTGGAACCCACTTCATCCATAGAGAAATCCAAGTACCTCAACCGCATGGATGAGTCCCACATCTCCATATGCATGTGCATCTCCCCAGAGTTGCAGTTTCATCTATCTGCTGGCAGTGCTCCCAATGAGATTTGGAAAAAGGTTGAATAACTCTACCAGAAACAGGATGAGATCAAAGGAGATCTGCTCGAAGTGGAGCTGCTCTCATTGGATCCACGGAACTATGACAGAATTCAAGACTTCCTCACCAAATATAATGATCTATTGCTGCAATTCAAGGGTTGTGGAATTGAAAAATCCAAGAAGGAGAGTCACCAAGTTCTCTTTATTATGTCAAAGCTCGGACCATAATACGATATCTTTGTTTCTACATTTCATTCAGTAAGGCTCGCAACAAGTAAATCTTACGCTATGCCTTCTCTCAAAGAGTTCACGGAGTCCCTCACTTTTGAGCAAGATAAACTCATTGGCATGGGGAAAATCAAACCTCCAAAAATGCATGCACTTGTTGTGCATGATGGAAGCCATAATAAAAATCATAAATCTGATTCAAATAAGAAAAATAAGTAGCAAAAAGACAAGGGAAAAGTAGATTCCCATCCAAAGAAGAAAGGGTACACCAAGCCCTTCAATGACTCCTCCAAATCAAGAAATGAGAAAGGGAAGAAAGGATAAAAATGCACCTACTGTCACCGAGGATTCCATCCAGAATCCTCTTGCATGAAGAAACAAATTAACCAGATGGAAAAAATCGTTTAGAAGCACAACCTTGGGAACCACATCCCTTAGGGCGCCAAGAAGAAAATTGAGGATCCGCCAAACGGGAAGGGTAACAATTTTCATGCTTTAGTTGCAATTAACTCTTCCCCTGATGCATGGATTATAGATTCTGGTGCATCACATCATCTGGCTGCTGCAAGGGAAGTCTATTCCTCTTTGGATGCATGCAAAGGACCTCCTGTCCTCATGGGAGATGACTCACCAACTGAGGTCACTGGAACAGGTAGAGTGGAACTTTTACACGGAAGCTCTGAAGATGTGCTTCATGTTCCAAAACTTTCGTAGACCTGCTTTCAGTTTATTAGATCACTCATTCTAGCACCGAAAAGAGAGTGGAATTCACTCCAGATGTAGTGAACATATATGACCTACATAGCAGCTCCAAAATTGCAACCGGTGAGGTAAACAATGGAGCTAGACTGTATACATTTTCTGAATTTATTGAATTTGAATCCTCCTTATTGCTTACACATGTTGATGATAGTAGTAGGCTTTGGCATGAGAGATATGGTCACTTAAATTACAAGTATATGTAGTAGCTAGGCAAGCATGAGTTGGTGGAAGGCTTGCCAAATATTAGTTTCTCCAAAGGAGTTTGTGAAGGGTGTGTCCTTGGCAAACATCCTAGAGAAGAGTTTGACACCGGCAAGACTCACAGAGCATCCTCTCCTCTAGATCTGATCCATAGAGCTCTCATGGGGCCTTTCCTCATCCTTCAATCAACAAAGCGAGGTATGTGCTTACATTTATTAATGATTTCTCATGGTATACTTGGTTGTATCTTCTCAAGGCCAAATCTGAAGTTTTTGCGCACTTTGAAGATTTCAAAGCACTAGTTGAGACACAGTCAGAGAGAAAGATCAAAGCCCTCTATACAGACAATGGGGTGGAATATGTTAAGGCAACACTTTACATCCTTTTTGTTGAGTTCGACATACATTTGCAGCACACAATTCCATACACTCCACAGCAGAACGGAGTTATTGAGAGAAAGAACCGATCTCTCAAAGAGATGGCTTCCTGCATGCTACATGATAAGTCACTACCTCATAAGCTATGGGCTGAAGCACTTAATTGTGCTAACTACATCCAGAACAAATCTCCTCATAGATCTGACAAGGATCAGACCCTCTTTGAGGCTTGGGGCGGCACTAAACCAGAGGTCACCCGCATCCGTGTTTTTGGCTCCCGAGCATGGCCCAAGATCCCCTCTGAAAAGAGGAAAGCTCTTGATCCACAGAGCATTGAGTGCATCTTTTTTTGATACCTCGATGGTGTGAAGGGATACTGACTCCTGATTTCCTCTATGGACAAGCTCATCATTGAGCGAAATTTCCAATTTGAGGAAAGTCTCTCGTATTCACCTCAATTGCCACATGCAAACACCTTTTATCTACCTCATGACCGAGATGATGGCTCATTACACTCAGATGTAGATACAGAGCATGCAGATGTCAAGGTAGAGCATGCAGATGCAGAGATGGAGTTTTCAGATAGAAATCCAGTGCATCCATATGATGATCCACATCCAAGCCCAGATCGGGCTTCCAGCAGTGAATCAACTTCCCCCGTCATAAATTGGAGAACAAGGAGCTTAAGTGAGATATACACACAAGATGACCCAGCTGCTAGAAATGGTCTTTTGGTGGATAATTCTAATCCGTGGAGGATTGGCTCAGAGTTTATTGAGCCTCCTCTTGCCCTCACTGCCACTGAACCAACGCCATTGTGGCATTGTCATTTGTTTTAGTCTTCTCATCTTCAGTCTTATGCTGAGGGTGCTGGGCATGCCTCTTAGGAGTCCGCCATGGAAGAGGAGTACAACTCCCTCCTTGAGAACCAAACCTGGGATGTGGTCCCCCTTCCTTTAGGAAGGAAACTTGTCCGATGCAAATGGGTCTACAGGACCAAGAGTGCTGGAGATGGGAAAATCATGAGACATAATGCCAGGCTAGTAGCCAAAGGCTTCCAGCAAGTGCATGGCATTGATTATGATGAGACCTTTTCTCCATTAGCAAAGATGGATTCCATACGCCTTGCACTTGCATTTGCGGCTGCCCAGGGGTGGGATGTACATCAGATGAGTGTGAAGAATGCCTTTCTTCACAGAGACCTATCTAAGGAGATCTACTTGGAGAAGCCACATGGTTTCATTTAGGATTCATCTTTGGTCTACAGACTGAAGAAGTCACTCTACGGCTTTAAGTAGGCCTCGAGAGCTTCGTATGTGAAGATGGATTCTTTTCTCTTATCACAAAACTTTGAAAGATGTAATTATGATCCGAATGTTTTCATGCTCAAGACACATCATTGTCTTGTTATCTTAGTTTTATAAGTGGATGATCTCTTGATCATCGGTAGCTCGGCTTCAGCCATTGTTGCAGTCAAGAGGACATTGCATGATAAGTTCTTGATGATGGACATGGTTCCATTACACTTCTTTCTTCTTCTTGAGATCAGCCAGGATGCCACACGCATCAAACTCTCTCAAGCTAAGTATGCACGGGATCTCCTCGAGAGATTTCACATGACTAACTGCAAGCCAGCACCAACTCCTTTTTTGTCTGGGGTCTGCCTTGATGATGGAGGTGACACTCCATTAATTGACAGTACTCTTTACCGACAGCTAGTGGGGAGCTTACTATACCTCACCCAATCCAGACCAGATCTCTCATATGCAGTAGGGGCATTTTCTAGATACATGCAGTTGTCGCATGAGCTACACTAGTGCATCGTCCGATATGTGCAGGGCACCATCACCTTCGAGATTCACTATACAGTAGGCACTGCATTGAATCTCCTTGGCTTCACAGATTCTAATTGGGCGAGCAACAACATTGATCGCAAATCCACCTCCATGTATTCACTCAGTTTAGGGTCTGGCCCTATCTATTGGTCGAGTAAGAAGTAGGCTGCTATTTCTCTCTCTTTAGCTGAGGCCGAGTACAGAGGAGTAGTCAACATCACCATTCAGGCTCTGTGGCTACAACACTTTCTCACTTAGTTGGGTGTCCATTTCCACCAGCCCATGCTCATCTGGTGTGGCAACTAGAGCACTCTCAAATTTTGGAGGAATCCAGTACAACGACAACAGACGAAGCACATAGAGATCCATATGCACTACATCAGAGACTTAGTATATGATCGGGTCATTGATTTGTAGTTATGTCCTTCAGCAGAACAAACTGCAGACATCTTCACGAAGACATTCATTGAGTAGAAGTTTCACTCTCTGCGTAATCGTTTAAGAGTGAAGGACACAGTTGCTTAGCAATTGTTTTTTCTTCCTCTTTTCTTTTGATTACATTATATTTTGAGGGGGGGTTTTTCCCACGAGGTTTTCCCTCTTTCCTCAATTTTAGTACAAGTTGCACTATATTTTGGGTGACCTTTGGCCTTAGTTGCTAGGGCCCATTTTCAATTTTTTCCCATAGTGGTTCTCAAGGGGCGTGTTGGAGGTATTATGCACCTAGGACCTTCATTACTGGCACATGCGGACACTTAGTTAGAGCATTCACTGAAATGCAAGGCTTCAACATTGAAATCTTCACCAAATTGGCACCTTTGACTGTCCATGCATGCATGGGACTACATGCAAGATCCTTTCTGCATAACTTACTCCTTGATTTTCTCCTCCTTTCACTCCGCAACTGGCTAGTTCTATTCGGAACTTGTTGTAAGCGTCGAGTCCTCTCATTGATCACTACATGAAATTTCCTTTCTACTTGATTTACTCCATGATTTTCTCCTCCTTTCACTCCGTAATTGGCTAGTTCTCTCTGGAACTTGCTGTAGGCGTCAAGTCCTCTCATTGATCAACACTATGGTGCATTACCTTGGGATCTTCACCCAGTGATGCTATATCATGAGCATTGTAACCTATTTTCTGAACAAATCATTTGTTTTTGTTCTTTCAATTTTTTTTAGTGTTTTTGCTCTGCAAAGCTGTGTGTTCAACCTTTACTAGCTAGATTCATCTTCAGAGGTTTTCTAACACATTTACAACTTTTTTTTAGAGACACCTTTATCTCTTATCAAAGGTCATTTTCCATTATTCCATTTCATTTCGACGTGAACTTTTCCAATAGATCCCTGTAGTGAAAGTTCACATACAGAAAGCAAGCAGAAACTACGATTAGAATGTTTCCACTTTGTGCTTGTAACAAGAAATTGCATGCAATGGAAAAAAAACACCAATCCCTAAACATCCTCTCCACTTCCAAAAGTGGATTCAATCTTTGATAAAGTAGTTAAAAAACAAATTATTAATATTTATATAAAATTTATGTTCATGATGAGGGATGGAATTTGAGTGGCATTTTCGGTGTCACTGGGCATTTTGGCCGTTTCAGGCAACCATTTTTTGAATAGTGTCATTAATGCCTATCTATTTTCGCTAGATTTTCTTGCTACGAGTACCTTGGCATTGGGCATCTTGGCATCTAGCTGGTGTTGACATAAATGGTTAAGTTCCTCCCTGAACAGGGCATCTTGGCATCTACTTGGGGTTGACATAAATGCTTAAGTTCTTAAGTGAATGGCCCATCGCTTAAGTACATTCCACTTTGGGCATCTATAAGGTCGGTTCATTGTTGTTCTTAAGTGAATGGCCCATCGCGTAAGTACATTCCACTTTGGGCATCTATAAGGTCGTTCATTGTTCATTGTTGTGATACAAGTATAACTTGTAGGTATTCCTTTACACATAGCGTTGTCGACTCTTGAGCCTTGAAGGTTTAGATTGAAATTGGAAGTTTTAATTAGGCCATTATTGACCAACTTATTTCAAATGATTAATAAATTTCATGCAAAACACCATTGATAAACTTTCATGCAAAACATAAATTAAAACACAACTTTACAGTGACTTAATTAAATTAAATGCATAGTAGCGATGAAAAAAATCCAAGGCATTAAAATCCATGTCAAATTTGAAACCAAATCATATTCCAAGAAGGATTAATCAAGAGCGTCTGAAGAAGGAGAATCTGGCTCTGCAGAACACTTTGGCAATGAGCAACAGAACTACCTCTCACAAAATGGAAATGCTATCAATATCTAATTTTGATGTATGTAATTAACAATTTCCGATAACACATAATATTTTTGAAGATGGGTTCAAATCAGCAAAAACTTTCACATTTTCATTGTGACATATAATAAATTAAAAGAAAACTTACCTAATTGGTTTTGGAATCTCCACAACCTGCAACTTGAGTTTCTTAATCAATTCAATTTCAAGGACAAATCTGCTAGATGACGCTCCTGAACATGAAGCTCTGGAACACGCCATAGGTCCATGGCACTATCGATCTGTTAGCATGTACTGTTAACACGCCGCTCCAAACACTGCTTACCAGAAGTCAGAACACCACCTGAAAATGACTTCAGATCCGCTTTCCTTGCAGGCACATATCCGAAAACGAATTTGGATCAAGCTTCACTCCGGTAGCAGCAAATTGGGCCGGAATCTATCTGTGACCCTCAATTGCCCTCCGTAAGTCTGCCCGCTTTAAAACTGGGCCTCTGTCCTCGCGCACTGCAACACTAGATGAGCTCGAACTGCGCAGCTCCTCGACCGATTCCCTAAGGTCACGGCCGAAGCTGTGCCCCCTTTAAACATGTGGCAATTAAGCTCGATTTAGTCGTTCCAGGAGCTGCTTGTGCGCCTTTTAGTCTTAGTCAACAGTCCCATTGGCCAAAATTCATGCATCTTGAGCTCATGTTGAGCTACGAATAGATCGGTCGACAGATCGAGGGCATCAGCAGGTTGCTAGATCGAATCCTCTGATTATGGAAAACGGAAAGCAGTCGTCTTCCAGGAAACAGTCTGAGCACAGACCATCAAATCCCGACGTGCGAGCTAAATCGGTATAGCATACTTCTCGACAGGAGTGGGTTTCGTATAATTACACCTTCGCAGATTGTTATTCAGGCTCTCCTCCAACTTCCAAGTCAATCTCAGAGGAGGTGTTAACCCCAGGAGGAACGACGTCACCACTGGTCTCAACGGGAATGTCTTCGTACGTATCAAAATTGATCCCTGTATTCTCTTGGTCAAAGACATTAATAGTATTCTCACTTCCCCCTTCTCCGCGAATGGATTCGCGTCGCGTTCATGCCACCAACCACGAGATCTGTTATTATTGATGCTGGCGTTATTTCCCCATCGACCGCTGCCATGGGACCAACCACCAACACCATTTTTTTTTTTGGTCCGCACGGTCAACGCGATTTACCACGGTGGATTCACACCGTTCAACCCTGCAGTCATGTCGTTCCACCCTTCAATCGCGTTGAAATGTCAAGATAAATGCACGAAAGTCTCACATGACATGATTTTTCCTCCAAACCACACGACGATGATGGGCAAATCCTTCACTCAACATACAGGTTCCTTGAACCTGTAGTTCTCATACCAGGATGAAAACTGAATAACTATAAACTAAATGGCTGTCCAAGTGAGATACCTGAGAGTGTACAAATAAACATGCAAGCCCACTTACATTAAGTGAAATGAGCCTCAAATATATAAGTTTTCACATTAATAGGATGATTTCAACGACTCTCTAAATATTAGGATATGAAGTCTAATATTAGTGTCTCAAACCTATCATTATTATAACAACAATCTAAGCTTAGCTTTCTCCATTACTTCCAACACATCTCAAACTTGAAACCAAATGATACTCCAAAAAAATTAAAATAAATAATAGAAATAATTCTATTATCATTATTTACATTAATCATCATGTGAGCATAGAGTGTTAATTTTCTCTCGTCTCTTGGACATCACTAAGAAGAGCCAACATGTATCTGCATCTGATCACTAAGAAGAGGCAACATGTATCTGCAGTCGTCCCACAACAAGATTCAATATGGTGAAAACCAGTGAAGCCTAAGCAGAATAAACTCATGTTGCAATGTTATTTCTTTTCAATAAGAGGTACGTTATTTACCAATGGTTCAAGATATATAAAAATGGTTAAAGGCACCAAAACCGCTTCTCGATTTGAGAAAGATAAGTTTATCGGTACGCTATATCTGGAAATGGAGCACAAAGTCGAGATTTCAATAATCTTACTCATACTTTCTATGCCAAATGTGTTTAAGGAGATCTAAAGAAAGTGAATTGAACATAGGAGAATGGAGTTGTGTTTGATCACTGCATTGCCAAATACTCACAAGTTGTTGTTATTATAGGGAAAGTGCTTAGTTCGTGAAGGCCACATATATAAATTCAACTACTAATCAAATGTCTTGGTCAATTGATAATTTAGGAGAAGGGAACATCTAATTTTTATTACGAGAGATATTATGTGTGTAGTTTGATTGTTTCTTTCTCATGTAATAATAAATCTTTGCATTGCATTTTTGTAATCATAATGGAATGCATATGCGGTTTTTTAGTTTCTTTCTAAAAAGTTACTTGAAGTAACTTCTCCTTATTAACATATTTTCTTTATTTTGGGACACGAACTTGTGACACAAATAATGAAAATAATTTAATTCACGAATGAGAAATCCGTTTCGTTGTTGGGTGGTGTTAAATTTGGGTTCAAATAGACTTGAAGGTTCATACAATTAACCTATTCTATTTTTACTTTTAGGAATGAAAATAATTCATTTCAAGAATGAGAAAATCCATTTTCTTGTTGGGTGGTGTTGAATTTGGGTTCCAATAGAATTGAAGGTTCACACCATTAACCTATTTTATTTTTACCTTTCGAGATACTACACTATTGAAAATACTAATTAGTTTTGAAAGCATAACATAAAATTATTGAGCAATTTTGTAATTACCATAATTTTTTAGAGAAGTCATACAAAATATTTGTAACCTATGGTTGCAAATTATATAATAGTGAAAGTAATGTATACATGCCTCTACAAGAGGTGAAAAATAATTCAAACTAGGACTTAGTAATCTATTTGTTGAAGGGAAAGAGAATTAATTTTTACATCCTTGTACCTTTTTTTAATGGAATTGATGACAATATTTGATGCCCCAAGGTTAAATTAATCTCAACCATCCACAAATTTGATCTCAATTGCATATGTAGTAAAATAATGATAAGAATGGAACAACTATTGAATGCTTACTCTTTTCTTCCAAGAATAGAATATTTCATTATTCACTAGAACTAGAAAACAAACCTTTCCTTCTCATGACTAATAGTTCCAGTCACTTTGGTTATGCTTTAATATATCCATTCAAACCATTCACTTTGGTTATGCCTTAATATATCCATTCAAAAATAGTAGGGCATTTTGCCAATCATAGGAAATTTTGGGCTTTATCATTTTTAAGCATTACATCCCTTGTTAAAATTTGTAAAAATAGTAAAGTTCAAATTAAATTTGATAAAAAATGGAAGAACATTAAAGATTACAATGGTAAATGTTTTAAATAGGGAAACTTTTAGGGGCTAATATTCTCAACTGGGCTAATTTTCCATCTTTTCTCCAAAAAAAAAATTCTTTTAATTTCCATTTTTTGTGAAAAGCTCCCCTAAATTTTATAGTATATAATTCTTTCACCTTAAAAATAGCTAATGTTTTATATACATACTATATAAAATTATTATAAATTTAAATATTTTTACAAATACCACAAAACATTTTATATATGTCATATCATGGACAAGTGAGTGTAGCCAAGGTTTCTAAACATTAACATAAATTTCCATTCTTAAAATTTTCCCTTGTTATAAATAAAATTGATAAAAAGAAATAAGAATAAGACAAATTAAAATAAATTAAATTAGAATCATATAAAATGTATGAAAAAAAAATTGTTTGTCATAATTCTTTTAACATAATTATGTTATTGAAAGGTAATTTTTTAATCAAGTTTTTGTTAGTGAATGGTTAATTTGTTATGAGAACGTAAAAAATTTTAAACATAACTTTTGTTGACTGAAACATAAACTCTTAAAACCTAAAAAAAATTAAAAAATTAGTTTGATAGGTAAAGAAAAATCCAAATTCCAACCCTTTTTTTACCGTTAAAAAAAAAAATTAACCCAAAAATATATATATACATAAACCAAATTTATTTCAAAATATTATATGTATAGTTTTCCTTGTATTTCAATGCTTTCATAACCCGTGGATAACTGATAAGTAACTTTGTTCATGATTTGTGAAAAGTGTGCGTAGAACCATAGAGAGATATAAAAGGAAGTGTACGACGGATATACGATGGAGTCCAACAACGCAACCAGGAGTAGAGGTATCATTTGAAATTGTTTATAATAAATTTTATATGTTTGGATCATGATATTTCTCATTTTATGTATATTTATATATATATACGAGTGGGGAAAAATAGCAGGCCTATATTAATTTATTTCGTCAATCATTTTTATACAAAACAGATATGCATTTATTTTAATGATTTACGTAGATATGCAGTTTTAGATCTTTTGAATTTTAATGTTTTAGTATGATAGAGGCTGGTTTAATAATATCATTTTAGTGTTTACAGTGTTACCGAAAGGAAATAGAAAAGCTAAAGCAAGAAATTGACATTTTAGAAGATGCGAATAGGTTCGTATAATCACTGAACTGTCTTGATTAATAATTTTTATTTTATATTATATATATATATATATATATATATGAAAGTTTCAAGCTTTTACAATAATGCTAATTATAAATCTTTTTGATATAATAACAGGAATTTGATGGGAGATAATATTTCAAATTCAAGTATGAAGGAACTTAATGAACTTGAGGTACGTCTCAAAAGGGGAATAAATTGTCTTCAATTACAGAAGGTGAGAGGAAAATTTCATTTACTCTCTTATTATAATAATTTAAATTTCTTTACAGTAATAATACTCAATGCTCTCACTAATTCGTATCCATCCTATGTTAAATATATTCATTTCTTAATACACAGAATATAGTTGTTTTGGAAGAAAACGAAGCCTTAAAAAAAATGGTACGATACATCTTAAACCTAATAGTCGTATGTCCTCCGTGAATTATTTTAATACATCTTAAACCTAGGATTCGTGTGCCTTCCGTGATTTTTTATTTTTATTTTTTATTTTATGATCAGGAATTGAGTTGGAAAATATTATTAATCTTAATTATCAAAATAATGTTGTTTTGATGCGGGGAAAAGTTTTCTAAAACCTCTCACATTTCATGACATGCAGGAAGAAATGCTAATGGTTGAGAATCAATTCCTTCAAACCAAGGTATATTCATAAATAATTTTAATAATTAGTTTAGTCTATAGTTGACGCTAATTGTTCTATTGCAAAATTCTCTTGTTTAATGTTTACTAAAATCTCTTATTTAATGTTTAGATACGAAGACACCAAAATGTAATAAGAGAAAATACATCCCATTTGGAAGAGCAAGCACATACCGAAGGTCATACGAAAGATTTCCTTCAAGGATTTGACAAAGTGAACTCCAAAACAGAACTCAAAAATCCGTGATCTTCGAGGATACCAACATTGTCTGTTTTTCTTGAACGCTTCACATTTCCTTTCTTTAATCTTTTTCTAAATGACATCATACTTTTTTATTAAATAAGTAGATAAGATGATTTTTCTCTCAAAACTGTCATACAATAGCTTTAGAACATTGAAACTTTACAAATTAAAAAATCTAAATGTATAATTTTAAAAAATATCTACAATATTGTAATATTGATTATTAGTTAGATTAAGCTACTTTGTATTAATTAACATTTTGACTACAAATTTTTTCATTTATTATAATATTTTTTACACTAAAAAAATATATTATCTGCTTTTTTAATTATTGAATTTCATTGATTTACATTAATATTGATAGATATATTTAAAGTTATCTTTCAGAGTGGGAAGCAAGACTCTTATTCTTTTATTTTCGTAAAGTTTCATAGCTTTTAGATGAACTCATTATTTTTAAAAGCCCAAAAAAACCTAGATTTTGAATGAATTTTTTATTAATTAATTTTTTTCCTTAAATTAAAAAAATAAAAAAGACATTTGGCTTATCACAATTATATTTAAAATAATAAGATTTAACTAAATTAAATTTAATAGATAATATATATTTAAAATAAGTCATAATATCTTAATAACTCTGGATTAACTATTAGCTCAAGTGGGTGTACTCACTCTTTGATTAGAAAGTCATTTCTATGATGTGTAGGTTATGTGTTAAAAAATCCATAGAAAAAAATGTGTCCATGTTAAGGGCTAGTGTGGCCTAGGCCAATTGTAATCATAAGTTGTTTTGATAACATAGATGCCCGTGAGTCGCACTTTCTAATGTCAAAGGATAAGTGTGAAGTCATCTAAGGACTCATACAACTTATAAAACAAAACAAAAGCTATGTATTAACTATTAATATATATCTTTTAATATCATAAAATCACTATATTTTATATATTATTAATTAAATAATTATAACTAGAAAAAAATATAATATAACTGGTAAAATATTTTCTATAGTTACTATTATATACATATTATAATATCCTATGAGAGCCTCAAGGGTTAGTTGAATTGGTTGAGTCCCCATTGCTAAAGCACCTTTGTTATTGAGATGTCACAGTTTCAATTATCGCGTCAGTCTTCGGGTCAAGCTCTGTGGTTGAGCTAGATCACTTTGGGTGGATCTTCCTAGTACAAATATTTTGTGGACATAGTAGTCACTCACCTCATGGCTCGGGGATATAAGGGGAGGAATTATAGTTATTATTAAAAAAAATATACTTATTATGAATAATTATATTATAAGGGGTGGAAGGAGGGGGAGGGGTTATGTACAACCCTCAAGGAAACTTAGATAAGAACTATGCATGAAGATTGGGTGAAAGGAAAAACAGCTAAGAACAAATGGCCTTATTGATATAAAGAGTTATAATAGCTAAAAAATCATAGGTAACAAACGTCATAATCTAAGGGGACTCACTCGTCATTATCCAACACTTATGTGAAGGAACATTATTAAAAATAAGAAGAAGGATGTTGGAAGACCTTCCAAAAAAAAGTACTTCCAAATCCTTAGAAGTCAAAATGATGAAGCTTCCACATGTGCCAATAAATCCTATTAGCTTTAGGCTGGGAAATGAGAGTTGAATGGGGAGTTGGGATGGTGGAATATCCATAACCCTATTTATTTGACCAATTTTAAAGAAGGAAACCATGGTAACTACTAGTATAAAGGAAAGGGAAATATTATAAGGTCAAGGATAAATAAAATTCCTCGGTGGGGTAATGCCAAGGGGTTCAATGCCGAAATGGAAGTTGGGGCTCGATGAATGTCATGACACCCCATATCATTTCAAAGCATGCAAGCGATACTTTACACCATCCTCACAAAAAGCACACAAGATGAAGGATAATGAGGTGTAGTTTGAAGCCTCACGCACATGGTGATGATCAAATGTATAGCAAGGGCTCTTATGAATAGTTATGATACATGCGAGTGGAACATATGTGGGATTAGGAGTAAGAAATTTAAAATGTTCAAACTTCCTCCTTGCATCGTGAAATGCCTTTCCAAATTGGCATTCCAATTCGTTTAGGAAAGTAAATCACTGTACTAGTGAATTTGGCAAGTCCCGTACAAGAACTTCACTCAAACTGATCAACATACTTTATTCATAAGAGTAATAAAATTACAGTTTTGTATAGTTGTAGCTACTCCCATAGCTACATTTTATCAAAATTAGGATTACTTTTAAGTCGTTGCACTCTTATGATAACATTTATACTCCTATTGTGTGGAGTCGATGACACTCCTATTGTTATGTGTTGATACTCTTGTTACGTGGAGCTACTGACACACTAAAAATGACAGTTGTTGGTATAAGAAAACCATTATTAGATGCATTATGAAAATGGAATATAGGCTACAAAATTTTGGTTTGTCTCCATAGTGTGAGGAATAAATCAATTTAGGTTAGAATGCGAAGAGGTTAGTAACATGAGAAATAAATTGTGTGAACAAAAAAAGAATGCGGCTTTTGGCCTTTGGCTTCTCGCTTTTATACTTATGGCTTCCATTTTTGCTGCTGGACATTCTAGAGAGAGTGCTGCTAGATGTTGTATGAGTTAGTGAGGGTGTTTTGGTTGTTGTAACCAAATTGTCCCACATTTACCCAAGCTAACCGATCCACTGAGGTAAACATATGACAAAGAGTTACCATTATATTATTCAACTCAATAAGTACAGTTAAGGAAGTGGAACCGACATGACAATACCACTATGACCTTCCACACATGCTAGAGAAAATCAAGGAGCTAACCAAACCTTCCAAGTGACCAACTCATGAGGCAACTTACCTTTTTCTAAACTAGAGCCCTAGTCACTCCCTTACAAAGCCCTTCAAGTGACTGAGAGCCATGGAAAAATTTAAGAACCACTCTAAATTTATATCTATAATAAATGGGCTAATCCCCATAATATAATATGTATATATAATTTTTTTCGCGAATCTCTCACTAGATAATATTATCTTGTACAGTGATGGAGAATCTTTCACTGAATTATAAAATCTTGTAAGATCTTGGCAAATCTTTTACTGAATAATAAAACATTGTGAAGTCTTGGCGAATGTTTTATTAAAGTATGAAAACATATATGATAAGAAGAAAACATATTCATTAAACTATAATATACTAACATACATGTTTGGAAAAAGGAAACATAATTTTCTCTTCCTACAAACAATGTTCCAGGTTTCAATGGCCATGTTTGTCAAGGTTCTTACAATACACTCTTTCATATCCTTCTATTAGTTTTCATAATATTCCACAACAAAGTTCTTGTAGGTGTTGATATTGACAACAAGTTCTTTCAAGGTAGGAGAGATTAATCTTTTCTCTACAACTTTTCTCAAGCTACCACTTTTTTCAAGTTATCAAATTTCTTTCTTATTCCATAGACTCCAATTGCAAGATAAAAAAGAACACATCAAGTTTGTTTACCCCAACACGCCAACAAGTAGCAAGCCCCAACTATATTATATAAGAAAGTATTAGGTATCCGAAAGGCTTGAAGGGGATCTAATTGAACGAAGTGACCATTGTGAGAATCCTTCCAATAAATATATGAATATATAAATGTAGATTTATTATTATTTTAATTGGAAATCTTCAATTAAATAATAAAATTTAACTACGTCTCTCCCAATCTAAATTGCTTATTAGCATAATTCACTACCCTCATAGGTATCGCATTTTTCAACACCGTTGTAACATGTAGATTAATTTCCTTTTTGGTGAACAATCTCCACTTTTTAGGAAAATATGGTGCAGTGGCTCCAACCCCTACAGATCATTAGGACAAACTAAGAATAGCACAGAAGATGAAAGGTTGTAAAAACCAGCTTATTTTTCAAACAACTAATCCAACATCAGTACCTAAACTTTTTCATGAAGATATCATATTGAGAATGTTTGAAAAATGGTGAGAAATCTTCTGAGAGGGTGATGTGGAAAGGGTGATAAGGTTTCATTGTTTTGAATTTTTTTTGTTAAATCAGAAAAAGTTAAAAACAAATATTAATGGAGATATAAGTTTTTTTTACTAAATTTTGTGAAGTGACTAAATGTAGCTTTAACCATTCACCTTAAGATGTTTTTACAATATGATTTCTTAAGTCTATTTAATATCTTCATTATCATAAAAACCAACCTATGTTATAGACATATTTGGGCACTACAACCCCAATCATATATGTCCATAAACCAAGGGCTCCTGAGTCCCTAAAAGTGTTTTTTCATGCCCTAAAGGAACAAGGTCAGCTGATTACATCATCTCCCAGAAGTTCTCCACAGAAAACTGCTCAGAACTGGTCAAAACTGGACCATACAGATTGCCCAGTGCTAAGGGTGCGATGCATCTCACCTGCTCAGTGTAAAAAGTGCAATGCATACTGAAAAGCCCTTTTGTAGGGTGTGATGAGCGAGAATAGACAAATGACAGAGACAGATTGCTAGGTGGATGATTAAGGAATCTTCTAGAAACTTATCATATGACACTTGCCTCTCAGAATTCGCCTAGGGATGAGTAAGAGATCAATGAAATCTCCAAGTGGAACTAAGAACTATCAGTGGAATGACACTAATAAAAAACCCAGATCTGACTCACACCTCTGCAAATATCTATATATGGATCCCTGATCCCAGAGATCTAGAGGTTAGATGCTGGAATATTGTATCTTGTAAGGAAGTGTTGTTGGTTTCCTGGTGGAATATCATAGTGTTGGGTGATCTACGCTTTTCATGAGGT
>APFE030887587.1:83010-112652 GCA_000404065.3 Pinus taeda | reverse complement strand
CCACATTGGGATGAACCACGATAAAATTGGTGTCCTCATGTGTATATTTTCTTATTATCTTTTGTAGAGTAGCAATTTATTATAGTTGCATTTTATTACAACGTAGTGATGATTATGGGTTTATATGATATGTTTTATGAATGCAGTGAAGTGATTTATGAATATTAAGTGTAAGAAAACATAATAATACCACATCTCCACATCCTTCAAGGCTGCAAAAACCTGGTTCTGCATCCTCCCATAATCACTTCGGGTGAGACTGTGATATGCTTGCAGGTTGTTGCCGAAAGGGCGAGTGATTAAGGTTTTTGTTGGTGTGTAGTATAGATTGAACTTGGGTCAACCCGAATCATAACCAACAATAGGCTTGGCTATCTCCGCACAATTCAGAATAAATCTCCTAAGAAAGTTTGTCTTTCCCAGGAATCACTGGAGGATTTGAGATTATGAGGAAGAGGAATCTTTTTTATTTCCTCAACCGTTTCAAGATCTATCTTGATTCCATCTTTAGAGATGATGTGACCAAGAAACTTCCCTTAAGTTACTCCAAATATAGATTTAGCATGATTCAAGGAGATTCCAAACTCTCTACATTTGTCAAAAACTTGTCTGAGATGATAAATATGATTGATACCATCCTCAGAAAAAATGATAAGATGATATTGATATATCTCAATGATTTTTCCAATTAAACCCTTAATATCCCTTTGAAAGGTAGCTCTAGTGTTAGTAAATCCAAAAGGAATTCTAATGCACCCCACGTTATGGTTAAAGTAGTTTTGTGTTGGTCTTCTTTCTTAACCCATTCTTGTTTATACCCAGAAAAACCATCTAGAAATGACATCATTCCTGAACCCGTTACTCTTTGCAACATAGTCTCCATGTTTGGCAAAGGGTAATTATCATTTTTATATGCTAGATTAAGGTTTCTAAAATAGACACAAAGTTTGATCGTCCCATTCTTTTTTCTAACAATCACCAAGTTAGAACACCATGTTGAATGCCTATTTTGAGCAATAATACTAGTTGCAAGCATATTTGAAAGCTCGTTTTGGACTAAAGGAGACAACTTATGATTTATCTGCCTAAGTTTTTACGAAAGGGTTTAGCATCTTCATCTTTTAAAGGGATAGTGTGTTCCATGACATCTTCCCTATAACCTTTTGACTCATCATAAGAAAATGCTAAAACATCCTTATATTCATGAAGTAAATTAATCATTTTATTTCTTTCTTCATCACTAGTACCTTTACCAATTTTCACAATTTTAGGGTCACTAGAGGTACCATTGTTTACTTCAATGAGCTACCCTGGATCCATCTTATTTTCATCTCTTTTTTTTTTCTTTTTTTTTGTGTGTGTAGCATCATGTCAATCAAAGTTTTTCTCTAAAGCTACAACATTTATGGGAGTAGGATTTGTTATAACTTCATGGTTATCAAATCCATCCTCCTTACAACTAATCTGAAAATTCTCAAATTCATCCAAATTATTTAGAAAGTGGATCACCTATTTTTCATCATCGGAAACCTACCAATGCTCCATATGATCAGGCACAAAAGGTATAAAAATAATTTCCATTTTAACCTTATCCTTCATCAATTCATCAGAAAACTGCAAACTGGATGCTGCTACAACAACTTCATCTGCCAAGTTATTCTTTTCTCTTTGGATAGATTCAAGATCAAAAGCATCAAAATATTCCATAGTATCCCATATAACATTTCGGTAGTTTTTTAATCTTTAATTTTTGCATGTAAATTTGTTTTTAATATGTTTTTAATATGTTTGATGCTCTTTGTTATATGAATGCATACTTTGCAAATATATGGGGGAATCCTGATAGACAGTTTCGGGAGCCTTTTCTTGAGAAACATCAACACGAGGAGCTTCAATAACATTTAATAATTTATCCTTTTGGAAGGGAATCTTCAATATCTCGGTAACGGGAACCCATAATTTTTCATTATTTAAGCAATCTCCCAAATCAATATCAAATCTAGAGCTTGAACCAGGGTTAAAACTTCGAGGGGTAATTTTATTATCACTTTGATCCTTATTCCTTCTTTGATAAGTTAACCCTTTGTATTTTGCAATCTCCAAGACTTTCTCTCGAGAAGGATCTTCACCAAATAATTCAACCATCAAACCCTTTTCATGACCAAAGTTATTGATACATAGGAGGATGTAAAGGCCCTGACATCATGACTACTTTCTTTAAATTCCAATCAATCCTGCATAGATAAATGATTCTCCTTGCTAACAACATTTATTTGATTACTTGCCCCAAGCATCCCACTATCCATGATCCTGTTTATATTGGGGCAAGTAGCCTATGTATGAAGAGAATCACAGGCCCTATAATAAAGCAAAGCTTCAGAGCTTCATCCACAAGATTGGAAGATTCAAGTGAATTTGGCAATCTCTACTCATTATATGGGCCTTTTTTTGCCAAGCATTAGTATTTCGATTATTATTATTTCTAGGTTGGAAATTTTGTGCTTGAGATCTTTCCATTTGGACCAACCTAGCCTACAAGGTACTTATTTCCTTATCATGGTTAGACATTAAATTTTCATGATTAAGCTCCATGCTTTCAAGTTTTTGTAGTAATGTTTGCATAGGGTCATCATCAGTTTCTTTAATCTCTTTTCCCTTAGATTCTTTCAATTTGGTTGAACCCCTATCAAAACCTAGAATTTAAGACTTCCCAGATGCTTTCTTATCCTTTTCAAGCTCCTCAGCTAGAGCATGTGAAACCTTATAATCATTGGTTTTAGCATGTCTCAACTCATAAGAAGTATCATCATTAAAGGCATCAATATAGAAATCCAAAAGATACTTTTCATGAGGTTTATAATCTTGAGGCAATTCTTTAACGATACCATTAAACCTCTTATTAAACTCTTCTATTGTTTCATTTTCTTTATTCTTTATGATGATGATAATCGATTTTAATGAATCAAAAGAATGATCAGGTTTCTCAGTGAACCATTCCAAAGCATATTCCTCCAAAGAAAGCATAAAAAGCTTCATTTTTAATCCTCATGATTAACACTAGCAACACCCCATTTATTCATAAAATGCTTAGTTATTAAGATGAGCTTTAACATTTATTACACTATTTCCTTGGAAATAACACAATTTATCCAAACCCTTATCAAGAAGGTCACGTGAATAACCTTGAATGTTAGTGAAATTACAAGGAAGATACAAGTCATCTATGATGTCTTGCTGAACAGGATCAAGAAAAAGTGAATGGATATCAGAGAGAGTTTCCTGCCTGAGATTAATAAGGAGTGTATGAGAAAAGAGCTTGTGTAATCAAACTTTGAGAACCTTTTTAGGATCCAGATTAGGATTAACCAAGCTACTTGGGTTCCTCATAGTACAAGCCCCTATGGAAGATGAATGAAGTGGAGTCACCACTCAAACAAAAATTTAACTCTAAATACCCAAGATGCTTGAAAATAAGTTAGTAAAGGGAACCAAGGACAAGGAACTTATTCAGGTTAATATTACCAGAAAATGAAAGATGAGAGATGAGAAGATGAAGATGATTCAGATGAACGCTACAAAGACAAGGTCCAATAATTTGGTCGCCAACAATGGCGCAAAAAAATGTTGTCGCTCAGATTGTACATGCACCGTGACAACAAATTAGGTCGAGGGTTGTCACCCTGATCCCCAACCTCTCTTGTTTAGTTGTCTCCCAACAACAGGCTATGGGGGGTAGACCCTATGGAAATGAAATGACGAAGGACAATTTGGGAACCAAGTAGTCTGGGAGACATAGTTGAGTGGCCTAACGCTTGGTTAAATATCGAAATATTTTAAGGATTAGATTGAATTTATATATATTTGAGACCAGTGCCTTATGGAGTCAACATTCTTGCTTTTTAAAATTGAGACCAAGTACCGGATGGAAAATCACTGCTTTAATGCATTACTGTCCTATATGAAATGCAATTTCTAATACCTACGTGAAACGCAAAGATCTTGGTTAATTTTAATTAAATGCCTACTCTAAGTTTGACCTTCCCTTAACTATTTTGAAGTTGGGCTTCAAGGTAAGTTGTGGGAAGGAGGCCAATAGGAAGCAAGCAAGGGCTTGATTAACGATACCTTCTGTTAGGTTCCTATCACCCGGTACCTCCAGCACTACAGAGACTATGGCTCTGCCAATTGCAAGGTCACCGTGTTAACCACCGAAGAGTTGCCTGGGACCCTCAAGATAGATGAGAAGGGTTGTCCTAGAAATATATCAACCAAGCTTATGCTTGGGGGTAAGTTTTTAGATGCACAACTAACTTAAAATGATATGCAATGTGAGATTAATGCACGATTCTTAATATGAGATTATTAATGTTTCAAGTACTTTATTATTATGTGATTTATATAGATAAGTATTTATTAACGATATTCAAGAGACAATATCAATCACAATAATGAATGTCAATAAGCTAATGATAGATATCAAAAAATGCAATGAAGATGGAACTTACCAATATGAGGGATATTAATCAATGAACCAAAAGTAATTAGATAGATCTAATGCTATTCCAATTGTGTACTAAATAAGAATCACAAAATCATGAACATTTAAAACACTTTCTAATTTAGATATTTAGCTAATGAGATTCTTGCAAATATTCTTAACCAATACTCTTCAAAAATTAATCTCGAAGCTAAACTTTAGATGCCAAAAGGTTGATTTACGATTATACAAGTCGCACAATGTGCTTTAAACAAATGGCATGAATACTTATCTACCTTTAGCTATTAATCATTCAAAATGATATGCAAATGACAATTATCCAAAGGCTGCAGTATGAGTTGTAAATTTTCTTAGTCTACTTTTGTACCAGCTTCCAATGATTCTTAGTCAAGTAAGAAGATGTCAATGCTTATTCAACTTTTAGAAGGTATTTAATTTAAACAAAAATACCTTCAAGTCTCCCAAAGTGAAAAAGAGAAATTATGTATCAATAAGAGAACTATGCTAAGATGATTTGTATCGAATTTTCAACATGATGTTTGTTATCTAATGGCAACAACCTTATGAGCAAGTGAGAGCACTTGATACTAGAAAGGAAATTCTTTTTTTTTTTTGACATAAATGGGCATAACATTAAGGTACTTATCAATCTAGAAACCTCTAAAAAAAATGTTCAATACTAATTGTCCAAGATGAAACTAGTCTTCAGACATTATATATATCATAGTGATTTTGAGTCACTTAAAAGACAACAAGACATTCAAGATACCAGAAATGGAATTAGATCTTAATGTTTTCAGCACTTGAGCTTAATGGGTTCACAATAGGGAATAATTCTCCTACAGTGAATGATAGAAGCCCTTTGTTCTTTATGAGCAACAAGAAAATGCTTATAGAAGTAGTGAATTAATTAGGACAGAAATAAACTACTTATGCTTCAATGATCAACAAATAAGTTTATGACATCAATAGGTTATGAAGAGTGATAATTGGGACAATGAAGATTATCTAAAATTCCAAGTGAGCTAGTAAAATATGCTTGAAATCGATAACCAATTAGTGGAGAATGCTTATGCAGTTGAAGTGTTTCAAATCTCTATTATACAGTCCTAATGGACATAACATCCATCAAAGCTTATGAAATCAATTCAAACCATGGGTGCCCAAATTAATTAAGTGATTTATCAATGACTCAGGGAACTTGAAAATTGATTTATGTCAATAATTGCTTGTCACTATGATGATATAGTTACCTTGTTGTAAGTAAAAAGTAAGAGTTAGAGGACAAAACCTTGAGTACCAAGGACTAAAAAGAGGCTAGAAAACTATCCACAAGTCCTTAAAAGCCTAGGACACCTGTAGGGTTGAAAAGGTACAACGTTGGAGGATGAGGGCCTTTGAAGCAGGGAAAATTTTAAGAACCACCCTAAATTTATATGTATAATAAATGGGCTAATCCCCATGATACATAGGAAAAATGGGAGGCGATTTTATCAATAATATAATATGTATATATAGTTTTTTTGGCGAATATCTCACCAGATTATATTATCTTGTACAGTGATGGAGAATATTTCATTGAATTATAAAATCTTGTAAGATCTTGGAAAATCTTTTACTGAATAATAAAACATTGTGAAGTCTTGGTGAATGTTTTGTTAAAGTACGAAACCATATATCATAATAAGAAAACATATTCATTAAACTGTAATATACTAACATACATGTTTGGAAGAAAGAAAATAATTTTCTCTTCCTACAAACAATGTTCCAAGTTTCAGTGGTCGTCTTTGTCAAGGTTCTTACAATACACTCTTTCATATCCTTCTATTAGTTTTGATAATATTCCACAACAAAGTTCTTTTAGTTGTTGATATTGACAACGAGTTTTATCAAGGTAGGAGAGATTAATCTTTTCTCTACAACTTTTGTCAAGCTACCACTTTTTCAAGTTATCAAATTTCTTTCTTATTCCATAGACTCCAACTGCGAGATAAATAAAATAAATAAATAAATAAATAATAATAATAATAATAAAACCATCAAGTTTGTTTACCCAAACATGCCAACAACCATCAACTTTTGTCAAGCTACCACTTTTTCAAGCTATCAAATTTCTTTCTTATTCCATAGACTTTCCATTAACTCCAACTGCGAGATTAAAAAAAAAAAACAAACAAACAAACAAAAAAACAAAAACCATCAAGTTTGTTTAGCCGAACATACCAACAAGTAGCAAGCCCCAACTATATTATATAAGAAAGTATTAGGTATCCCAAAGGCTTGAAGGGGATCTAATTGAAAGAAGTGACCATTGTGAGAATCCTTCCAATCAATATATGAATATATAAATGTAGATTTATTATTCTTTTAATTGGAAATCTTCAATTAAATAATAAAATTTAATTACGTCTCTTCCAATCTAAATTGCTTATTAGCATAATTCACTACCCCATAGATCTCACATTTTTTAACAGCGTTGTAACATGTAGATTAATTTCCTTTTTGGTGAACAACCACCTTTTACGAAAACATGGTGCAGTGGCTCCAACCCTATAGATCATTAGGACAAACTAAGAATAATGCAGAAGATAAAAGGTTGTACAAACCAACTTATTTTTCAAACACCTAATCCAACATCAGTGCCTAAACTTTTTCATGAAGATATCATATTGAGAATGTTTGAAAAATGGTGAGAAATCTTCTGCGAAGGTAATGTAGAAAGAGTGATAACATTTCATTGTTTTGAATTTTTTTTGTTAAATCCGAAAAAGTTAAAAACCAATATTAATGGAGATATTGGTATTTTTTACTAAATTTTGTGAACTGGCTAAATGTAGCTTTAACCATTCACCTTAAGATGTTTTTATACTATAATTTCTTAAGTCTATTTAATATCTTCATTATCATAAAAACCAACCTATATCCATTTAACTCCACATCTACCACTCTTAGGGGGATGAAATCTATTTATCTCTCTGAGCACTTGGTAGACCCAAAATTAAGATGGATCTAAGATGATAGAATTTCCCCTTTAAATAGTCTATGCTCACATGAATACCATGGTATTACCATGGGTCAATACCATGGGTTATCATAACCTGGAGCTTAAAAGTTACTAATAGTAATTTGTAAAAATTAATAAAATTAATAATTGATTTTTATTTTATTTTTTGCTTCAACCAAGTTAAAATGTTTAACATACATTAAATTACAACATCCATTTTTACTCTTGATCCACCAACCCCCGAGAGGGATCAAATATTTTCCACTCTATGCTAGTTTGCATATCACTATATTTGATTCCTCTTGGGGCTTAGTAGATCCAGAGTAAAAATGGATCTATGCTAGTTTAATTCCCCCATTTAAATAGGCTACATTCCACGCGAATACCATGGGTCAATACCATGTGCCATTTTTGTTTTTATTAATACTAATATTAGGGTTAATAATGCTTTTCTTGCATGGTATTAATAATAATCTAGCCCATGGTATTTGGCCCATAGTATTTTGCCCATAGGTTTCACCTAAATATAACGCATTTTTTAAGTGTTCGTAAATATAAGGTGACTTATGCAATAAACATAAAAAAATGTTTTATTTGTTTACCATACCGCTTGCTTATTTATATTTTTATTAATCTGTGATACCTCTTTTACAAATATGGTATTTGGCCCATACGATCCACTTAAATAAAACCTCTTTTTTGAGCCTTCATAAATAGAAAAAGGGTTATGGACTAAATATAAAAAGAGGTTTTATTTATTGACCATACGTCTAGTTTATTTATATTTTTATTTATTTACCATACCTTTTGAGTAAGTATAAAATGATGTTTTATTTATTTACCATTCCTCCACTTTATTTATGTTTTTATTTGTTTACACCCTTGCATGTATATAAGGTGACTTATGGAGTAAATATAAAAAATGTTTTATTTATTTACCATACCTCCCATTTATTTATATTTTTATTTATTTACCATACCTTCTTTATAAATATGGTATTTGGCCTATAAGATTCACTTAAATAAAACCTATTATTGAAAATTCTGGCGAATGGAAGGTTGTAACTCCTAATTTAAAGGGCTAAATTTACCTTTTTTACCCTCTCCCTTAAAATAAGGTGGGCTATTTGAGGTGACTTGTAAAAATGTACTATGATACAAAATATTTGCCCACTAAAAATTTAAAACCCCTCAATTTCACCTAAGGGCGAACATTCGCCCCTAAAATTTTCCATGCTGAGAGCCTCCAGCCGCTCCAATGAGCCTTCCTTAATGTGACTATAGCCTTTTTATGCCAATGTTATGCCAAAAACTACGCTATTTAAGGCTAATTTCCAAGACTAGGACCCATTCAGTTCCTAGAGCTCCATGAAACTTCTAGAACTCATAAAAGACATGAAGGCACTGCTTTTCATAAAAAAACTTGACCAAGGACTTACTAGAACCCTACTAGCCATGATAAGGGTTTCGTCAAACATGTCACAGATATGAAATCTACAGGTGATAACAAAAAATCTGAGCATAGGGGTCTCATACATTTCTCTGAATCACTAAGAAACATTAATGCCTTATCACAATAGCTACATTATGATCTATTAGGTCATATATACAGTGTATATTCACTTACTAATTGAAACATGATGACATCCATACATCAACTACGTCATACAATATACTCATAACCCACATATAACAAACAAAAATAAAAAATATATGACAACCATATAAACCGCATATGAACCAACACATAAAATACCAAGGAAAAGGAAATTTTAATAATGAATGCATCGGCCGACTAGGTATGGGACTTTCATGAACCACCCGACCATAGATTGGGATAAACCACATCTCTCTTTCAACCAATTACCCCCATGCCATATTCCAAGTGTGAATGTGGGATCTCATGAAACAAATGCAACAAAAATGAATGAGGGATTCTAGAGGCCAAACCACCTAAACCCTCAATGAATTATTCCTCCCCAAAGTTAGACTTCACTGGCCATCACCATATTCGCCTCCCCCAAGCTGTCTAGGGCTCTGAAACATTTGTTCCAAGAAAAGCTTCTAGGACTAGTAAGTCAACCCAAAATAGTTGTTGGGCTCGAGAGCATTTGTCCAACAAAGACTCTAAGACTAGTAAATCAACCCACCAAAGGCTCCAAATCATTCGTCCAACCAAGGCTCTAGGGCTAAGAACTAAACCTAATATATTGCAGGGCTTCCAAAGCATTTTTCAAACCAAGGTTATAGGAACTAATAACTCAACCCATAGCCAAAGGAATATGAGAACCAATAAGAAAGTAAAAGTAAATCCCACAACACCATGGCTATCCAGGAAATGGAAAGGCTTGGAAAAATCCACTGTCAATCTAGGCTATCCTCCAGGCCAATACCATATCATAACCAAATAAAAACATGCATATTCCATGCATGCCCAAAACTAGCAAAGAAACCATACATCCAACATAGTATCTGCAAGAAAAACCAGATGTAGTTGTTGATCCTAATCTCTTCTTGCACTTTCCTACTTTTCCTTTTCCTTCTTGTTCCAAATCCCAAGTATGCCACACTCCTCCAATAGTGGTCCAAGAAAACTCTATGTTTCCAAGAGTATGAGAGAGAGATTCAATAAAGAGAGCTCCATAGCTGAACTCAAAAAAGTCTGTCAACTGATCCTCGTAAGCCTTTTTATTAATTAGGCCTTTATTTTCTTCAGTTTCTATTATTTTCCTTCATTTTCCTCCTCACATGCAACCTGTGACCTTTCACCTTCTTTTTCTCTTAATTTCCATTACTTCCGTAAATATAATACCAATCAATGCCACTTTGTATTTCCAAATCCTTAAGCATTTCCTTTACTAATTTCTATAGCCATTAATTAATCACAAATGATCCTCATCACTATGTTTTTTCCCAACATTCATCTTGGAATAAATGTCCCATGGCCATGGTCTTATTTTTCCTTTATTAACTTTATCACATGGATTTTTGACTAGGGAAGTTATAGAATCCTCCCCCTTGGTAGACCACCATCGTCGATGTTCAATGACACCTAAAACCAACAATAATGGTGAAAAACAAAACATACTTCCCATGGAGCTTTATAAATTAGCTCAATGCAATATTTACAATGATCATCCTATTGAGAACAATAATACCATGAGAAACATAACCACTATGACATGAAACCCATACGGATTATTGGAGCTTTATAACATACCTCATGGCAATATTTACATCTGTATACATATAGGCATACACAAAAACATCACACCCAAACATATACCAAAAACATTCACTCAACCAATGCATAGAGAAGGATACATAGCCCAGATATGATCTGCCATCTCCCATTCATATTTACCAGGTCGCAAGTGCTTCCACTTCAATTTAACATACTCAATTTCTCGGGTCTGGATCATGAGCATCTTTCTCTACAAAATGCACTAAGGTTCAGGTTGGAATTCTCCTTCTAGATCCACCTGTAATACACACTAGTCAATCACATGATCAATATCTTTAACATAATTCGTAAACATTGACACATGGAAATCATCATGGAATTTCACTATCGGGGGTAGTGCAAGTCGATAGGCTACTGGTCCAATCCTTTCAATATATTGAAAGGTCCACAAAGTTGAAGTGCCAACTTGGCACATGATTCAATCCTCAAGGAACTCTTCTTGGGTTTCATGTGTAGGTACACATGTTCCCAAACATGAAACTCCGTAAGTAACCTATTTTGATATGCATAACTTTTATGTCTATCTTGTGGTGCCTTTAGATTCTTCTTGACTACCTGCATTTCATGTTCCATTTCTTCCATAATATCCAATCCTATCAATATCTTGTTAACTAGATCATTCCAACTAATGGGAGTATTACAACTCCACCTATATAGTGATTCAAATGGACTCGTCCTTAAAGATCCTTAATACGCATTGTTGCAAGAAAAATTTACCAGTGGAAGGTACTCTTCCCACTTTCATTACTGATGGATGGCGTACATTATCAACACAACTTCAAAAATGATGTTGATGCTCTTTGTCTATCCATATGTTGGCGGATGATAAGTTGTGCTTGATTAGCCTCAGTATTGCAACAAGAATGCAGCAACTCCCGAGGCTATCGACTTTAATTGTCAACCCATGGTTTCGTACAAGCTTAAAAGGTATCGACACTATATGTGCGGCATACAATGTGTCCCTCCTTTGCTCTTTGACCATCCTTCTTGCTGACCTGTAAATGGAAATTTCATGAAAATGGAGGGGAGGCTATATTTTTTTTTCAAGAATGAAATGGGATGGATGAATGATGAATAGATAGTGAATATGAAGTGGATGGAAGGCTTGGAGTGCTATGGTGACCTTGGCCTTCACAAAAGTTTCTTATTTTAACTATTGTCCTCATTCCTTGAATTCATCACCCTTCATAATTTGACTTTTCAACATTACATGAGTGAAGGAGTGAGCTGCAATCAACTAGTTGAAGGTGGCTGAGACTGTTGACCAATTGCTAGCTTATAAGACCTCATCTCTCATGCATTGATAACAAATTTCTAACTATAATATGCTCAAGAGAAGAGGTCAATAATATTGCATACATGTACCTACCTGATGGTTGTTTGAGAGACATGCATGTTGTTGCTGAGTTCATCTTGATGTGCATGTGTTGGATGGTGATTTTGATGATCCTAATGCTACTACTAAGCTATGGAGGAGCTTCTTTGACCTCTGGATTTTCTTTAAAACTGCTCACTGCCAATCCTATATGTGTTGTTTTGTATCTTGTAGGTTTATAGGACAACGATTTGTTTTGTCCATATCTACCAAATGGTAGACTGGATTGAACTGAAACTTTTTGATCATGTTGCCATGATCATTATGCACCTCTCCATTGAAATATTTTGGTCAATGGATACATGGATCACAACAAAAACTAAAAATGGTTGAAGGTGATGGAGGTGAATTTCTTGGGAATGCACTGGAATATGCTGAAATTGCTTGAGCATGTTACCATATTCCATATGCATATCCCCCAGAAACAAGTTGGAAAATTTATGCATGGTTTTCAAGTTAACGCAAAAACAAATTTTTGCTTTATGTATTTTTGTATCTTGTAGTAAAACAGAGCATCGTGTAGTTTTTTAGGACAACAAGGAAAATGAGTGGTAGAATCTTGAGAATGATGGGTGGATGGTAGAAAGAGATGAGGTTGATGGATTGGCATGGCCTTGGCCTTGTTGGAGCATTTGAGCGAAGTAGGAGAAAGTCAAATTTTGACTTCTTTTGACTATGCTTGACCAATTTTCCTTTTGGTACCAACTTTGTTCTTGTTGCTTGTAGATGTTGGAGAGTACATGCATGCATGGAGCAAGGATTCTTTTACTTTTTTTTTCTCTTTTTTTTTCTTCTAGGCCTACTAGCCCCTTCAATGATGTTTTCAACTAGTAGGTCTGCCTAAGTGCCTCAAAGGAGGTTTTCACCTAGGATCGTTTTTTCTCTTTTTTCTTTTTTTCCAGCCCATTGACTGCTTCATGGAGGTTTTCAATCAATGAGCCAATTTGAGGTGCCTCCAATAAGGTTTTCACCTTCGATTTTTATTTTTTTCTCTTATTTTTCAATTTTTTTCTACCCTACCCTACTTGAAAAACAAAATCACTTTCAAGTATAAGAATACTTCCAATGGAGCCATGTGCAGATCAAGATGATAAACAAAATGATGTGGAGGCTTGAAATGTATGCTTTGAAATGTACTTGGATTTGAGAGATCAAATGATTTGACTTTGATGATATCAAGCACATTTGAAGAAGAGGGTATTGTTGCAACTCAATGACTGTCTGGAACCATATTTCAATAAAGTTGTGATGCGCCTGGTCCACTTGCTAATTTGGATCATCTTGGATGTCTTTTTCATCCATGACCTTCAAATATTCCTCTTTTTGTTGATTATTCTCTTGACCACATGGAGGATTTGATGGTAACCATCAAGGAGATTTCTCGATCTCTGATTTTGTTGTCTGCTCTTCAACAAATGTAGCCCATGAACATTTCCTATTCTCATTTGAATCTTCTTCTTCTGGACGTGGTCCTTCAATAATATAAAAATTATGTCTTTTCTGCAATACTCTTCCTGAGCTATGGTGAATACCATTGATCTCAAGAGGAAATGTTTGGAAGTGTTGTACCTCAACATTGTAAGTGGGTTGAGCTACTTCAATGTGTGGGTTTGGAAATGGTGGTACAGGTAGTTGAGTGGGGGTGGATATTTGAGGTGGATGTGGTTGGGGTTGGGGTTGTGGTTGTGGTGGAGAGGAATGGTAGGGATAACATGGAGTTGAGTATGGAGGATATTGAGGATATTTTGGATGGATCCTATAAGTTCGTTCCAAACCTTGTTGCCAAGATTGGTTTTGGGGTTGAGATGGCCAAAGTTGCCAAGGAAAGAGTGTGTTCCAATTACTTTGAAGTGGATGTCCATAAGCTTGAAATTGTGAATTAGGCTCTTGCATCATATCAAACTAAATAGGCTGCCATGGTTTACTTGGAGCTACATAACATAGTTGCATTGACAATTGATATGCTCAATTGTCCTCTTGGTAAACTTCTTTCAACCTCGATAATGATGGGCAATGTTTAACATCATGTGATTTTTCAAAACAAATATCCACATTTTCCTTTCCTTCATATTGCATTCTTCAGATTTCTACTTGTTTTCTTAGATTGCTAAGAATTCATATTTTAAGATCATGAAAAAAATCTCCAAGTTTAGCTTGACTTACCAATCTTGATGTTGATTTACCTACTCTTGCTTTACCTCTTGATATGTTTTTGCATGTTTCACAAATTTCCTCAAATGACTATTGATATGCATCACCTCTACTTATGAGATTAAGTAGATCAATTCACTCATCCCTAATTTTTCTAAGTAAGAGGGTTTTTAGTGTGTCGGATCCCAAAGGATGGAATTTTCCCTCTTAAGATTATACATGAACCTCTCTATTAGATCCTCTAGACTCTCATCTTCTCCTTGATTCATTCTAAGGATTTCTTCTTTAAGATCATGGTCTTTATTCTTTTTTAGGAATATCTTTTTCATATCGTTCAATGACATTATTGAATTAGTCCCTAAACTCATCAACCATTTAAGAGATATATCCTTCAATGTTGTCGGAAACAATCTCAATTTTTGAGTTTTTAATAAGTAACCATAAGATATAAAAACAATTTCAAATTCAAAGAGAAAGGTTTCTCGATCCTCTGACCTTAGACCATGAAATTTTGGAATAAAAGATGGAGGGATGTTCTTCATGTGCACACTTCCATCAGTATCTTGAATGGGAAATCTAATAGGATCTTCCTCATTGTCATCATCACCATCCATTTATTCTACATTCTTTGCCATCTTCTTCTTTTACCTGCAAAAGTGAATGGCAATATGGCTATTACTACACAATGTTATCAAATGTGGGGTGCGTTGGTGTTGGAGAATTTTGTTTTTGTTTTTATGATTGGATGAAAACTATAATGCAATATAATTTTCTACTTTTGAAATCAAATATGACTAATGAAGATATTTTTTTATTTTCACAAAAATTAAAAATAAATGATTGAACTAGGGCAGAAAGAAATGCATACTTTGGCACCTCCTTGGCAACGGTGCCAAAAAGTGATGAGCCTCAGTATTGCAACAAGAATGTTGCAACTCCCAAGGCTACTAACTTTAATTATTAACACGAGGTTCGTACAAAATTAAGAGGTGTCAGCACTATATGTGTGGCATACAACGTGTCCTCCCTTTGTTGTCATGATGTAATGGAGTGCATGTACTAAAGTCAAATCCTAAACTGATTGCAGAAAATGAAATGTTTGAAATGGAACCTTAATCTATTGTAAGAAAGAAATTAAAAGGAAAGAGATGGAAATTCAATGTTAAATCACATCATTTCCTAATGAACTGCCTAGAAGCTATGCTTTGCAATAATGCTAAATTATCATGAAGCAAATGCTACAATATAAGCATGGAAGTAAGAAGCATGAAACATCCCTAATATGCAAGTAAATGGACTGAAATAAATATGTTTTTGTCTTTTTGTATTTTTCATGCAAATTCAAGTATGTAAACTAATTTCCTTTGCTGATGTGGCATGTGAATTAAGGATGTTGGAGGTTGGATGGAAGGTTTAGGAGATGGTTGGATGGCATGGGATACCGTTGGGAGGTTTTTAGTGACCTCCTAGAGGTTTTCTCTCAATTCAGCCTCAAAACAGGCCATTTTAGAAAAACCTACAGGATGTACTAGAAACCTATAGGATGATCTTGAAGGAATTACAGTGAACCTACAAGATACAACCGAGAGAAAAATGTGAGGTGTTGGAGGCGATGGGAGGCCTAGGAAAGGTGTGTGATGGGTGGAATGGAGTGGGAAAATTCCTAGGATCACTTAGAACTCAAAACCAAAGTCGGGAGATGGATGGATTCACTCAACAAGCTTGGAGAAGTTTCCTTGTGAAATGATGAAATTGGCGAGGGTTTAATGACCAAGCAAAGAAAATCCAAATTGGATGGGATAATTTTTTTATTAGCTATGATGTCTTAGGTACCTATTCCAATTGGAATCACTCAAAAAGACCTATGCTAACCCATGCAAAAAAAATAAAAATAAAACATTACTAGTCAAAAATCTAGAAATTTGAGAACTAGTGAGCTAGTAAATCTAAAAAATGCCTAACCAAATCAAGTGAAAATGAAATGCGGTAGTTTTTTTTATGAACTAGAATTTTTTTTTATCTAATGCAAGTGGAATCAATTTGATTGAAGCTCATTAGAATTTTATAAAAAATAAAAGATATTTATTGTTCTTTGCTAAAAGGGAGGTTTAGCAATCTAGATTTGGGAATAAGAGGACTAATCCAAGCAACTCAATGATTACTATGAACTTCCAAAGATTTTACAAGGATGAAATAATTATTTTTATCCTGCAAAAGAACTTACATCAAACATTTACTCAATCCTACAAGAAGAAATCATTAACACTAAAGGCGGAAATAGAAAGAAATAAAAACTAGAGATGCATGTGAATAACCAATGAAAAGAAGGAAAGAAAATGATACAAAAGGGCTCTAGGGTCCTAGGATGGCCAAGCCCTAGGAAACTTAGAGACCTATGGAGGATAACAAGATTTAGAAGCTGGACATGACACTAATCTTCATTCTTTTCATCAATAGAATTACATCCCTGCAAGAAAATACAATGGAGCTATAAGAATACAAGCTCTCTCCACAATAACACCAATGAAAAATCTCCCTAGAGGAAAATTTGACTTGGTATTTTTAAAAAATGATTAGGAATCATTCCCCGTGAATGAAGGAATCTTTCCCCACCAAAATCCCTTGATTAGTGGATCTAGCCCCCAATACTAGAAATTTGCATTAAATGGGAAGGAACACATTACTAGATTTTCTTAATCATTCCATTGAGGAAAATTTGACTTGTTACTTATAAAAAATTATTAAAAATCCTTCCCCATGAATGGAGGAAGCTTTCACAACTGAAATCCCTTGATTAGTGGATCTGCTCCCTTGATTAGTGGAACACATTCCTAGATTTTCTCAAACATTGGAGTTCCATAATTTGTGCCATAATTCCATAGTATCTTGTTGACTTATTATTTATTATTGATCCTTGAGTAGTAGGGAACAAGTCCCTAAATTATCTCCTCCTCCAACTCTTCATAATCTGCCCAATATTCTCATAATATTCCACAAAAAATAAATAATATTAGGCACAAATATTCAATTATTCATAAACCTTCCTAATGAATATATTAAAGTTAAAAACAAATTTTCTAATGTGGAAATATAGGTTTAGCATGCCGAAGAATGGTCATAGAACTTAATTTATGTTTTATATTAGAGGCATGGGCCTTAATTTATGTCTAATTTAGAGGTCCATTAGTGCTGAAGGCCAACTTTGTACCAAACCTACGAGCAACTCCTTCCAAAATCTGAAACTGAACTTAGCATCCCTTTCTGATACAATCTTCTTCGAAACACCATGTAACCTCACTGCATCTCTCATGAATACCTATGCTACATCATTTTCTAAATATGTAGACTTTAGTGGAATGAAGTGTGCTACCTTTTTCAACTTGCCAACCACAACCACATAGAATGATGTTGTCTTGACGTCCTTGGAAAAATTGTAATGAAATCCTTGGAAATGACTTCCCATTTCCACTATGGAATAGGAATCGGCTGTATTAACCCACCTGGATGATTACACTCTACTTTTACCTATTGACAATCCAACCATCTAGCCATAAGCTATGGCACTTCTCTCCTCAAATTTGGCCAATAATTGAACTTGTTCACTATTGTCAATGTCTTTTCATATCTCGGGTGACCTGAATATGGCTTAGCATGAAATTACCTCAAGATAAGGTTCTTGCGCTTGCTTCCATTCGACACATATATCTTGTCCCTAAATTTGACAAAGACATCTTTTGTGAGATGTTGATCTACATTCTGGTCACCTGTACAGTATTGTAGCCTGTACATAAGTTCCATGTACTTGTCATCCTATTGTCGTGCCTATAATCATCGATCTTGTTAATATGTGCCATAAGAACTCATAGATGCTACACGATTTACCTGTATCCTCCTACTAAGAACATATGCAACCTTGTTCTCCTTACATTGAATGTACCTGATCTCAAAGTCGAATTCACTGATCATGGTAAACCTTGTAGGTTACTTGGAATTCAAATTCATTTTGTCAAATAGATACCTCAATTTACTGTGACCACTCATCAATACAAACCTCTTATCTAAAAGATATTGCCTCCACATCTTCAATGCATGGATGATCACTGCCAACTCAAGATCGTGTGTTGGATAATTCTACTTATGTTCATTTAGTTTCCTTGATTCATAGCATACCATCTATCCTTCCTCCATAAGAACTCCATCAAGTCCTATCTCATAAGTATATGTACATACGACAAATTCTTTGTTCAGATCTAAAATTTTTAACACTGGAGAATTTGTCAACAATTGCTTCAACTGCTTAAAACTTGTTACACATTCCTCTATCTATTTATACTTCTTACCTTTCCCTTGTAATGATGTAATCAAATAAGAAATATGAGAGAATTTCCTGATGAACCTCCTATAATACCCTGCTAACCCCATGAACCATTTTACCTCATCCAAATTTCTAGGAGGTTCCCATTCCATGATAGCCCTTATCTTCTCTCAACCCACTGATATCCCTTCCTTGAAACCACATGCCCTAACCGATGTACCTATTTACGAAAGATATTGCATTTTCTAATCTTAGCATATAACTAATCCTCTCTCAGCAATCTCAACACAGATGCTAAGTTCTCGGCATGTTCATTCTTAGAATATATCAATATATTAACCCATCCAAATAAGGAAACAATACAATATTCATGAAGCACATAAAAGTAGCTTGAGTATTAATCAAACCAAATGGAACTACAACAAAATCATAATTCCCATACCTGGTCTGGAAAGCAGTCTTGTAGAGGTCTTCTTCTTTGATGCATACCTAATGATATCTTGATCTTAGGTAAATCTTCAAGAACATTGCTACTCCCTTCAACTGATCTAAAAAGTCAGCAATCCTTCACAGCAAATACCTCTTCTTAATGGTCAACTTGTTCATATGTCTGTAATCGATGCAAAACCTAAGTGTACCATCCTTATTTTTTACAAACAATATGGGTGCACCCTAAGCGATACACTTGTCCTAATGTATCCCTTGTCAAGAATTGCTTTCAATTGCAACTTCAACTCCACGAACATCGTTGTGCTCATCCTGTATTGTGCCTTAAATGTTGGTGCTACCCCTGGTGCTAACTCAATAAAAAAATACACTTCTCTATGAGATGGAAACCCTTGAATATTTGTAAGAAATACATCCTGAAATTCTTCTAAGATCGGGTGCCTTCTCATGAAATCTGCATCCTCAAATCCCTTAACTTTGTCACTAGAAATATGCACTGTGAATAATCCACACTCTTTCTTGCAACTGCACTTTCCCTGCATAGTTTTCACTATCCTAAATGATGTTTCCTTCTTCTTACCCTATAAGACTCTTTGTTCCCCATTGTCATCGAGACACTCAAGAGCCTTGTTAAAAGTCCACCATAGTCTTGTGAAAATACAACCAGTTCATACCCAAGAACATACTGTATGATCCCAATGGCAATATATTCAAATGTGCTAATGTAGGCATACCATTCAACTCAAATGCAGAAGCTCTTACCCAGTGATCAACTCACTTCTTTGTACCTATATCCAATTGCACTAACTAAGATTCTACATGAACTTCTTTATCCAAACCACACTTTTCCAGCAAGTTAGAACTAACATAATTATAATTAGATCCAGGGTTAATCAAATAGAAGAAAATTAATCACAAAGCTTACCGTCAATCTCAATAATATATGCTTGGTGATGTACCTGCCTATTATCGAATGTTGCATAGATCCGAGTAATACTCTATCCAACATCCCCCACTATCTATCCCTCCTGAGGACTATAGATATGTGGTCTACCACCCTAATGTTGTGTATAATCTCTCCTGCAATTTTCTCCTCCGTAAGTCTAATACTGTAATGGATTCCTATCATCACCCTTGCTCTTCTTAGACCAAAATCCATGTCCTCGGTCAGATGCATTGAACTTCTTATGCTATGTGGTAGTCTCTTTGTTACTTGTATCTTGAGGTCTTGCTCACTTCTTGTCCCATTTTCATTTATTCTTATCATTACCTTTTAATTCCTCCTTAGTCTCAAATCTGCACTTTGATTGCTCATAATAATGCCATAGCTTCCGGATGGCCTCCTCCAATGATTTGGGCTCATAAAATTCAATATTTTCCTTGAATGCTACTAGAAACCCATTGATGAATCTCTAAATAATGGGCTTTCTCCTATTTGAGATAAGGAACATATCACAATAATTCCAAAAATATGCTCGTTTACTCCTCATCAGTCATAGATCCCATTTTCTTCTCATAGAATTCCTTTCCTCTGTCATCATAGTATCTCTCTGATAGATATTTCTTTAGAAATAATTTGTCAAACTCATTCCAACTAAACTCCTCTTAAGGAATGCCTCTAATTTTATTTACATATTCCCACCAAATGTTTGTTTTCCCTTTAAGACTGAAGTTAGCTATTTTGGCCTTCATGTTCATAGAGTAATCATACAACCTGAAGAGCTTATTCATCCCAAGAAGCCATGCTTCAACATCCTTTGACTTCTTCATTTCCCCATCAAATGTAGGTGGCTTTTATTTCTTGAACACATCCAAAAAATATCCCATGTCACTCCTCATGTAAGGATGATAATTATGATGATCATGATACCTGTCAGAACCAGAACTACAATAGAACCTGTGTCCATCACCTATCGTATATAGAGTGTCTAAGAACCTTCCATCTCTAATCATTTCATCGTTATCTCACTTGTTCCCACTATGAGATCTACTCCGATATTCCCCATTTACCCCATCAACCTATCCATGGATGATCTGAAGACGTCACTATCTCTACAATTCTAACAAATTCCGAAGCATTAATGCATTGAATTCTTGTTGTTTCTCTTGTGCCTGCATGATTATTTCATTATCTACTTTGCAACTCCTTATTTCTTCCTTCAAGATTCTCATTGGGCCTGCTATGTTAGAAGAGTACCCAACACCATGTTGCTCATTTGATCCATAAGGACAATCTCGTGAACTGTAGTTTACCACCTTTATAGTCATGTTTGTTCTTCTCTTCGTGCAAGGTATATCATGTCATCTAAGCCAAATCATAAATAAGCCAACGTACCTGAGTGTAGCTCGGGGAGGATATCTCATCTAAGAGACCAACCAAATTAGAAATATACATAGATCAATATAATCAAGTCAACATATATTCATGATTTCAAGCATTATCCAATTATCAATGCATGAGTATGCTGAACACATACCATGACGTCATTCACAACAACCATCATCAAGTCAATGTATGCATAATAAATTATAAACAATGACATGCATAATGAGTGCATAATTGGCATGCATAACCAATGCATAGTTATTTCTAGAAAGATCGATGGAAGTATATTAGATAGGGCATATTGAGAACATTGCTAGTTGTGTTTTCTATAACTACGAACATGAACCTACAAAAGCTAATTATTTTCTATCTATATTTCATTATTTTGTTAATGAGAGAGACTCAATCAATTGGGATCATGTAAATTTAGCGAAAATTTCCTATGATTTTGGGGATTTCAATCACAAATAAAGATCTCCATGACTTCATGCCTCATCTACACCATTATCCACGGTTATGTTTTCAATGGTCTACCCAAGGCACAACACACCAATTATAACATAGATCTAGTACAACTTAGGTATCAATCAATGTGGAAACAAAATACCTATTTGTACTTTTATCATGTACATAATAATTTCCTTACAAAATATAGAAAAAAGTTGTTTCATTCACTCGATAATAGATTTTCTTATGAAGCCATTATTTTTCCCAAAGGGAAGAGAGTTTTCCATTCAAAAGAAGTATTTTCATTCATTTTGATATTTGGATTTGAAGTGAAGGCCATTTTCATTTTGATATTTGGATTTGAAGTGAAGCCATTTTTTCTTCTAGTTTACGTAGGATTTGAAGTGAAGCCTTTTTTTCTTCTAGTTTACGTATGTGATAAGTTATTTCTAGCAAAAACCTATTCAGAATGGAGGAATTGTGCCACCTTCTTCGACAAGAACAAGAAAAAATAGCTTACCTCACTTCCTATTAGAATTTACCAGTTAAGTATTAAAATAATATTTCATATAGATAAATATTCTATTTATTTATATGTGTTTGAATTAAAATATTAGAAGTTGACTAGGCTTTCGACCAACAGGTCATATTTACAACTCATATTAGTTTTCTAGGATAATAATGGTTCATTTCTTCAAGAAAGGAATATAGAATGAGGAGGAGATAATTAGGTTTTAATTGACACGCAACAATAAATTCATGAATATCCTGTTACCTTATAGAGTTCAAATAAAAAGAAAATATCAGATGAATACAATGCCGCAAGCGATAACTCAACTCCACGACAATATCATAACAACACCTATACATGGGATAAGTTGATTGGGAAACTTCAATGAATATGTCACTAGAGTTTTATGAGTATGCAACTTTCATTTATCCTCATGTGAATGTTGTACCATATGATTTTTAACACCGCTTTTATATAAATCCTAGTCCTATCTGAGTTTTTATCTATGTAGTTCTTTTGTATTTATTTCATTGATTTGAAAGAGGAGTTCCACCTATTTTAAAAAATGGGATAATTTTTTTCACTCAAACTTTGTTTATTAGATTTTCACTATATCCAACCATCAACACCCTCTATTTCAAATATAATTTCTTGATATTAAGATGATGTCAAAAGATTATTGTAAAAATTATTATATTCTTTGCTACACTCTTGAAATAATTTCATTGTATGAGCTAATAATGCTATAAAATTCACATTGATGATTCAGGCAATTTTGTATCCTTACTTTTAACAAAGAGGTGGACAAAATCCATGAAAGGTGGTAAATGATGTTTCATCTATATGTGGTCATCCGCAGAAGATGAAAATCAAGTCACCGCTCAAGGGATATATATAAATATAGAGGTAGATGTTAATGTTTAGGGAAAACTACAATGAAATTGAAAGGCAGTGGAACATGGAATTAGATGAAATATTGTTGATAAAAGTAAGGGACTCGATTATGCCCCTTCCACAAGCACACAATCATGAGTGAATGAAGTAGGTGAAGTTTCAGTGGCATGCATAGGTAAACTTTTGGATCATGTTATAACTTTGATCAAATTAAGTATTTAATTTCATATGGATCCTCAGAAGGAGTTTTCCTCTAAATATGAGAAGGGAAATGGAGGCGAATTTCCCTTCAAACATGAATCGATAGCCCAAATCATAAATCATGGATGTGTCAAGTTCTTGTTCAAAGATGAAGATATTAGCACTACTACTAGGGATATAAACATTCTAAATTTTTTTAAAAGAATGATATCAATAAGTAATATGGGTGATGTGACCATGCATACAAGTTTTGGAAAGGAAACATAGCAGAGGGTTTAGGAAACAATGGTTTCAAGTTGCATAGATTGGATAAGATCTATTTACAAATTTTTATGAAGCATCATTACTGAAATTGTAATAGTTAAGTTGTTCACGACGGTGGAAATGTATAAGGCATGACCCTTTTCATCCTTGCAATGTGATTATATGCGTACACATTGGAGGGAGATCCTTTCATTATAGCATGATAAATATATAAATATACAATTGAACGAATGTTTAACTTCTCAGAAGGATATGATTTTTTGTGAACATTGCATATATCATAAATATAATTGCGTATGATTCCCATCTTGTGACAGAAGAAAAAAACGAGATATATGAGTTGATACATAGTGATTTCTTTATACCCCTTCCTATTCCATCATTGGCTGAATCTTCGTAATATGTTTCATTCCTATATGATTTCTAGAGCAACATATGCATGCATTTATTTAAAATTACATCTAATATTTTAAATAAATTTAAAGAGTGTAAGGATCTTGCATAGAATGATACGGGGAAGAAAATAAATAAGTTTAGGACAAAATATGGATGAGTTCTAAAAGACTAAATCCAATAAATTTTGTGACAAGAGTAGGATAACAAGCAAAATATTGTTTCATATGGAGCTTAATAGAATGGAAATGAAAAATATTGAACAATATGTTTATGGGAAGGAAAGAAGTATGTTAGTGTAATAGGTATATCACACGAATATTGGTCATAGATAATGTATACTATATGCTACTTGGTAATTTGATTATGTACATGAGTGATAACTGAAAAAATTGTACATGAGCCATAGATTATAAAAAATTATCTCTTTAGCATGTTAGAGTTTTTGGCGGCAAATCTTATTTGAATTCTCAAAGGGAAAGTCTAATTAAGTTGGATAATAAAGCTAAGATGTATATATTTACTCGCTGTAAATATTGTATGAAAGGTTATAAAATTTGAAACCTATTAATGGAGAAGTCTATTTAATGTTAGGGTGTTTAGAAAGGTTGAAAAGGTTCCCAAGTAGGAGATTTAATCAATGGAAGAAATAGAGTTTTAATTAGAGTGTCATGAATAATATTTATAAACATTATACAACGATTCAAATTCTCTTCTATTAATTACTCTTTATGACCCTAGAATTATTAAGGAGGTAGAAAATTCAAAGTATATTGGACCATGAATGATTTCCATTGTTTAATATAGTAAGGTGTTTAGAGTGAAAAATGACACCTTAAAGGGGATTTACCAATTGTATTTTTTGATTCTATAAACATCCATTGGTGTAGGGAATGAATAGGAATTGTTCCCCATACAAGCCAAAAATGTAGATTCCTTCCCATTTTCAAAAATTTTCCCATGCATTCAACAAGTGATTTAAAGTTTAATATAATGTATATATTTTACATATATACTTAATATCATCTACTTGAGGCTTTATAGGTTATCTCCAAAAAGAAAGAGGTTCACCGGGGTGATATGCCCCATCAAATTATGGGAGCATGGGAGAATGGGGTAATATTACCCCATATGATACTCTTTTTTGTTCTCTATGTACTATTTTTGGTAGTTGCTTCAATCCACTCTAATATACTCATGGTTAAATTATTTATATTGTAATTTAGTATGAGTTACTAGACTAGGGTAGTGGATATTGTACAAAACTCAAATATTTGTATTGCTAATTGTTGAGGTATCACAATAAGATAGAGAGAGATGCACCTCCAACATTAGTTCATTTAGACAATTATAATCATACAAGGTAGTTATGTAATGTGTTCATAACAATGTGATTACTATGTATTAGACCACATTATTATCCATATTCTTGAGGTGGTTTATCAAATCATTTATTTGTCCAAAACCTTCTCCTATTCCACTTTTTGTTTCTCATCTTTTTTATTTATTGGTATAATCTCTAAATAGAGACTTCAATGGTTATGCATTATATTAAGGATAATTTTTTCTATATTATAGTTTTGCATCATTTCTTTTCCCCCCTTATTTTCCTTCTTAAAATCATCTCGTTTTTAAAAAAATTCAACTTTGATATCTCATGATCTTCGTGGTCCAATCTGAGATGCATTTGATGGCTCAACTCTTTATGTTACAAATTTCTATATTCTCTACAATCCATCTAAAACATCGTAACTTAAATTCTGTCCTCTAGCATTGCTTTTGAAGTGGGGTGCTCCTCTTGAATTTAAGGGCCATTTTTAGAAAAATGTGCATAACAAGATAGACATTTCATAAAAAATAAGGAAATTTCTCCTCATCTAGTCTTAGTTGTGGCTCCACACACATATATTTATTTCTAGTATATTAGAAGATCTTATATATATATATATATATATATAATATATATATAGAAATGTCCAATGAGAATGAAAGAATAACCACAATATTTCCTATTCATGTAAAGATGGTCAACAATAATATACAATATTTTGACCAATGGATTCCATGTTCTAAGATTTTCTTCACCTTCTATTAAATATCCACATTCCACACACTATAACCCCTAATAGATTAAGGGTCTTACATCACCTCCCTTAAATCCGAAGGGTGTATATTGAGTCCCAATAAGAGAGATAAAGTGCAAAAAGTCATGGAAAACAATGACTAGATGTGCTCTCTGAAATGGTTGTTTAAGTAAGGAAAAAAATATAAATGAGGTAGAAGAAATCAAGGTCTCTATCAGTGGTAGTCTAACTTTGACTGCCAACTCTAGAACTATTGCTTGAAGTTATTCTAATAACAAATCCAAATCTAGCTAGAAGTTGAAGTATTCTAATAGTGGAAGTGCTCTCTAATGATGGTTTAAAGATAACCACAAATGGATGTAGACAAAATTGAAGTATTTTGCTGATGATAGTTTAAGGTAGGCCACCAACCAAAAATCATGCTCACAGACCATGAATCTATCTATGGATACAACTCTATATTTGTCTACCACTAACTCTAGCTCTAGGCTCTCACAACTAGCTTTGGTTCAGGTAATGGCTTGTGCTCTCTTAATCAATATTTAAACTTGGTAATTGACCATCCATTTTCCTCTATTACTTATAAGGTGAGAGGATGAATATATCTTCTAGATGTAAGACATGTCAATACTAGAGAAAAAATTATGTGGTTTGATGAATATATCTTTGTTGTTATTGAAGACCACTGGGAAGAAGCAATCCATCAAGAGTAAATTGTTGTTCTTGCAGGAGTTTTGTTTCTATAACATTTGTTTGAATAATGAGTGTGTTTGATACAATGCTTATAAGGATGAATATAAAAGCACTAATCCTTCACATGGTTAGGTAGATTACAATGTTACCATATCCAAATATAGTGTGGTTGTTGAAGAGTAGAGACGAAGATGAATGGTCTTGAACAAACAAAATACTATGAAAATGGATGTGCTTGGAATAATTTGGAATATCAAAGGAAACATCCATGTCATATGAAATATTGGTTATATTCATATTGTTAACATATTTTTTCCAAGGTTAGATGATGGGCATGGCAAATGCAGGTTGATCCTTCCGATATTTATTCAAGAACACTCGTGAAAGACTTCATTTTGCTAATAAATTTATAACTACTTATGAGAGTCAACTATATTATAAAAAAGGGAATTGTTCTTAATAAGAACCTGTTCATAATGATGATGTTTCTATTGTACCTAATCATGCTGTAGTTGAAGATTTGAAGTTTCAAAAGTTTTATCTCTCCTTGTGCATTTTGCAAATAGGTTGAATGGTCACGGAGTGTCCTTGCTAAATTATGACTGTATCATGAAAACTAGAGAGTATTGGGGGTGTTCAATAACTCTAATATATTATTAATTCAAATAATTTTACAATAATTAAAGCTTTACCAATTAAGGTGTCAACTTTCACAAAAAATTCCAACTTACAATGAAAATTCAACAAGTAAAACATGAATAGTAGTCTCTGTAATATTAAAAATGTTGAAGGATAATAAAAAGAGAGAAAGGGAAATCCTTCAAGGTGAGAATGACCACCTAGATCTTAGCTACTATTCAAGTACATCCAATAGGCAAAGCCAACTTCTCTAGCTAGCTTCTCTATGGTATCTCATATATACTCACAAATCATGGAGTTGACAACAAATCCATCAAACCTCTAGCCAAAAGGAATGTCTAGCTTGCACCAAAAGAAATTGTCAAAACTTTTTAGAAGACCAATGAAACGCTGATGCATACGAAAAATTTTGATGCAACAATTATGGTTCAGTAGCTTCTCTACAATGCATTACACCTCATGGCACCACGGTAATATGATCTACTCGACATGAACACTTGGGAAAATAGTTATCGTAAGTATCCCAGCTGCATCTCGAAGAATATTTTTTGAGAATTATGATGATGGACCACAGTTCTTTGAATTTACCGACCAAGAAAAGTTTCTCGTTTCTCTGAATTTATGGACCAAGATATATTTCTCGTTTCTATTGATATCATATTCAATTGGAAGATGCCGACATTTTTTTCGAATGTTTCTCAGCAGCGGCTTGAGTGGATCTAATCAAAATCATCGAATAAAATGCTTCCTCCTCTGGATTTGGAGACTTGCTTATCATGAAGCAATGGCCAACGATTGATTTCTAGGAACAATTGCACTTCACATTATAAATGTGTGTTTATATTACATTGTACATTTCATAGTAAACATAAACAATGTTGCGGAGTAGGCACAATCACACGAGTAAAATTCGTATGAGTCTGCGTTTACACATTATTAATAGGATGGAGAGTGACCATGACACTAGAACCCTCAACATTAACCTGAATTGGCATTGAGATGTTGAGCTTATCTTCAAGACAGAAACCGCCCTAGATAATAGATGCATAGATAGACGATTGTCATTGATATTATTTTGGAAAAGAAAATTTGGTACAGGGATGGCATGGTCATGTAGGAGCAGAGTGTTTATATTTATTCTCAGCAGGATCCTAACAAATACCTCGAAGCCTTCCAAATTGAAACACCTCAAGTCACAATTTTATAGTGTACCGTTGGATATGTCTATACCAAGATTGATACATGAATTAGACTAGAATGAATAATGATATTGAGATTGCTGAAGATCTATGGTGACCACAGAAAAGATAAAACCAGAATCACCCATCAATATGAAAAATTAACCCTCATGCCATGCGAAACTTCAAAATTCACTTCGTGTAACTCCACTGGATAAAACAATTATTTACGTTGCGGTATGTTAGAAAGAATAACTAACTTAGAATTTAATTGATAAAATATATTTTAAAAAAATCATAATATTTTGATAACTATGTATTAGCTATTTTCAATTGTATTTATCTTGGCTTCTTAAGAGGAAAGATGGGAATCTTCATTAATGTTCAATTTACACAAGTGATGACCAATTTTGGTATATATAATATAATATATATTATATATATATAAATATATATATATATATAATAATACATATATATAATATATATATCAAAACCTATAAAATTATATAATAATTACTAAATATATTATAATTTCCAAATTTAAGAGAAGTTTAAAACTATATATTAAAAATTATTGCCTATTAGTAATATAAAAATATTATCATTTCCAAAATAAGGAATTTTTTTCGAGCGGATAAAAAGTTAGGGGAAAATAAAATAATGATATTGTAATTGAGTGATCAACCTTAATCTTGGAAAGCAGAATTTTCAATGAGTGTTCATTAGAATTTTCAATGAGTGTTCATTATTGTTAATAAGAGCATGAGCCTTGCTTATAAAAGAATTATTTCTTATGAGACCAAAAAGCTAACAAGGCATCTAAAGAAAGAATTTGTCACCTGTGCCATATTAAAAGGGTCACATGTGTCATATTAAGAGGCTTGAAGATGAAAAGAAATTTCTCTTAGATTTCCTAGTTTCTATTCAAATTTGTGTTAATTTTCAAAATATATGTTACACTACCAACCTTCT
>APFE030887587.1:71491-82167 GCA_000404065.3 Pinus taeda | reverse complement strand
CTAGTGTAACGAGTAGAGAAAATGGTTATTTTATGAGCAATCTTCTTGATCAATTTTCCTAAGATCTCATATATATTTTTAAGAATTATAAGTTTAAGATGATTAATTTGCAAATTCTAATACCTCAAGAATTTTTAGGGTGATGAATCCATTTATGCATTTAAAATAGTGTACTTCAATACATGGAAAATCACAATGTTCGCTACTAAATTCTGCCAATTGTAATTATAAATGCTCCTCATGTTAAAATGTGAAATCTGGCTGAACTTTTTACTTTTTCTTGGAAAAAAATAACTTTTTTACTTTTTCTTGCGGAAAAAATATCATTTTTAGAAGTTATTCAACTTTCGGAAAGCCAAAGCAATTTTTAATGTTTAGAATCTTTCATTTTTACAATATAAAAAAAAAACTTTGTCAGAAAATTTGATTAGCTTTTCTATTACTTATTTTTGGATTTTTTTTTTGCACATTTCATATGTCAACTTAGCAATTGTTTACTCTCTGTTCTTTTAAAAATCGAGGGATTCAAAACATGTCATGTTTTTAGTTCTAGTGTGTTTCTTTTGTTAACTGGGTGTTTTTGAAACGAAAATGTGTTGCAAACAATCTAGATAAATCTCTACTTCAATAGCATTATATTTTACCAAACAACTCATGCACATCATAATTATTAGAATTTTTTGAATTGAACCAATATGAAAAAACTGTAGATTTTGAAGAGTTTTAGCTGAGCATTAAATTTCTCAACATATTAGTTATAAACAAAAAAATTTAAAAAATATCCATTACACAAGACGGTCCAATATAATGAACCATAAATTTTTCATATTTTTTTATAGTGTATTTTTGGAAGATACAGACTTTTGATACCACTCAATGATAAATTAATTAAAATTAGAAAATTTCTATGAAATTCCAGAAAATTTATATGTACTAAAGATAGATTCAATTATGCAAATAATGGTATTGGCTATGATAGTAAATTTATCAAATTTGATGGCGTTTAATCTTTCTGAAGTTGGGAAAAGGTGACCAAAGCCAAGTTGTTGCAGAGTTGTAGGTTAAATAGTTCGGCAGAATTAAAACCACATTCGACCAAACTTGTGTTTGTTGTCGATGCTCATTAAAATAAATGGAAAAATAGTTGTAGGTTAAATAGTTCGACAGAATTAAAACCACATTCGACCAAACTTGTGTTTGTTGTCGATGCTCATTAAAATAAATCGAAAAATAATTTGGCCGAATTATTTTAAAAGTTCATCCGAAATGTGTCAATATTTTCCAACCGCCGCAAAAATGAAACGATGCGACCCCCTAGAAAAATGTTTCCCCTTAATGATATAAATAAATGGAGCCCAAAGATTATTTTTTCACTCTCTACTTATTTGGAGTGAACTTTTAAGCTACATCTTTTGGGCTTAATTTTTTGGATGAAATTGTTTGGACTTAATTTTTAAGGTAAGTCTTTTGGGTTGAATTTTTTAAGTGAGATTTCTTAGCTTAATTTTTAAAGTAATTCTTTTAGATTGAATTTTTTAAGTGAGGTTTTTTAGCTTAATTTCTAAAGTAAGTTTTTTGGGCTTAATTTTTAATGTAAGTCTTTTGGGCTGAATTTTTAAACTAACTTTTTGTGCTAAATTTTTAAAATGAGATTTTTTGAAAGTAAATTTTTTTGGCTGAATTAACTCCTTTGTGATAAATTTTTAAATTGAACTTTTTGGTTTAAATTTTGAAAGTGAATTTTTCTTCCAGGATTTTGAAAGTGAAGTGACTTTTTTAGGTTGGATTTTAAAAATTTACATAGATTGAATTATCACGAGAAATCAAAGAAGTTGTAAGAGAAAACGTGATCAAGCAAGAAACATTGAGGATCATAGAGAATACAGGAGAAACAATTAGAAAAGAAAGAAGGAAGAGCACACAAATATTGTAAGGGAAAATCAATCTCAATTACAAGTTGAACCCTGTATGTAAATGTAAATATTATAAATGACATTTAAAATTTAACTAGTGTACTGTGAAATTTAATTTTTATTTGATGAACTAATTTGAAAAATGTTTTGCAATGTAAACATAGAGAGATATTCCTTAGAAAATTGTTGATGACATTGAAAATGTTGAAAGAAAAAGCGAAAAAGATAACGAACCAATGGTTGATGATGTTGTTGAAAATGTTGAAAGCAAAGCAAATGAATAAGTTGATCACCATCAAGTGTGTGTGTGTGTGTATATATATATATATTATATATATATATATATATATATTATATATATGAAATCAATATTGATGATGTGACATTAGAAAATGTTGACACTAACATATATGGAGATAAAAAAGTTGACCATGTTAAACGATACAGTGTTAAGGTCATTATTGAGAATCTCTTGAAAAGATGAAATTTTTACATATCAAGCTAAAATTTTGAGAGGTCTCCTAACATCAAAGAAATTGAAAGACACTACAACTCTATTGGGTATTAAAAAATCAATGAAAGATAAAAAAATGAAGGAAAATGAGATTCAAAGTATAAATAGTGCTCTAAAACAATTTGGAAGATCTAGAAAGAAAAGTGATGTAGATGCACTTAGAGAAATACAAATGGCAGTGGTTTCATCATGTACTAAAGAAAATAGTTTGGTAAAATCTATGGAATAAAATATTAGGGACTTCACGAAAAACATTGCACAAACATAGGAAATTTAGATTACAAATAGATGTAAATGATGAGTTCACTTGTTGGGTAGTTATTTGTAGGTAGCCATACAAAGATAGACATGGAGAAGATGTTGAAAAAATAATATATGAATATTGGATGAAAAATTCACATGTTTCACATGAAATGAAGAATAACATGAAATTAGCATGAATAACATGCAAAACATATCTTGGACACCATGACATCATTTCACAGCAAATATTCTATTGATATAAGTGATCAATCATTATCTAACCTAAAAGTGAAATGGAGGAGACATGAATATATCCATACATCGATTAGTTCAAATAATAGTACAAGTGGTAAATAGATTGATTTACAAGAAGAAGAAATTCCTATGATAGAGTTTTTGAAGAAATTTGAGACATAAATTTATAAGTACACCTAGCGTTCGAATAAAGCTTGATGGCAGGAGTTGGAATTCAAAAAATGCCATGAAAATTTTCCACTGAGGACCATTTTGTTAAGAGTTGATTTCGCAAAGAATTACACATTTGTTGCACAAAATGAAATATAGAATGAATATTATCATTCTAGCCAAGCCGCTATGCTTTCTCATATTCTATATAGACATGCTGAACAAAATGTTGATGATATAGAAATCACTAGTGAGAATCGATATGTTATTAAAGAATATCACTTTTATATCAACGATGATCATACACATGATACACATTTTATACAACAATGTTTTGATAAGATTTATGACATGTTGAAAGGTCATGGAATAAAATTCAATGAACATTGGATATAGTCATATGGATACGAAGGTCAATTCAAATATTCACGATCATTATTTCTGTTGTGTCATATTCAGAAGAATATCAATATTAAACATTTTTGGAATTTCTTTGAGATTGGTCATGCAAAAGAAGAACATGATGGTGCAGGGGCATGCATCAAAGGAGCACATTGAAGATATCAAATGGACCACTATGAAAACAAATTTGTCTCAACTGGAGAAGTTGTTCAATGGTACAATGTTGCACTAAGCCATCATACTAACCAATCATGGTAGGAATGAACTTATGTACACATATAAAAATGAACTTGTATATAGTTTTAATATATGATCATTTTTATTAATTTTTTAATTTTAAACATTTATAAATTATATAGTTTAAACAGTATGAGGATGAATATCTTTGATATATATATATTGTATTTTAATTAACATATTTAAATTCTTGTTTGAATTTACTATAGATTTTTTTGGCATATGGGAGTGGAAGAAGTAGATAGATTAATTATATATGAAGCTGAAATAGTAAAAGGGATTCTAAAATTTAATTCAATTAAAACAAAGGATTATCGAAAGGTGTTTGCATTTGATAAAAGAAAAGATTCTTGTTTCTTTCCTATTTGCATAGAGAATACACAATCCAATGATTTTTGTGAAAACAATATGTATGTAAAACCTTGGCAACATACAAAACTAAATACAAAGGGAAAAATGTCAACTTCAAGCTTCAAAGAGATGGAACCAGAGGAGACTATAGTATCATCTAAAGGTGATTGATTTTTGATATTGCTATAGATGGTAACATTTCAATTTATTTCAAACGATATATATATATATATATATATATATATATATATATATATATATATATATATATATATATATATATATATATATTATATATATATATATATATATAATAATAATATATATATATATATATATATTATGTTTTTTAAATCAATGTGTATAAGTATCTAAATAATATTTAAAATATAGAGATATAGAAATAGATAATAATATCAAGTCAATATTGATATTTAGCTAATTTCATGTTAATTACGATCTGAATTTACACTTATTTTATTCTATAGGAGATGTTTTTGTTGTATTTGTGCCAATTAACAACATATAAAATGTTAAGTATTATTTGATGCAGTGCACTGAGTGAAAAATTATGTTATTGGAAGACTATGATGATAACGGTTTTTTATATGAAAGATGGTCTATTATACTGAAAGGTTATTTTCTCCAAGAAACTCACCAAAGTGAGAGTAATGTTTACTTTCAAGACTATCAAGCCGATGTCATAAGTTTTCAATTTAGTGACTTGGTGTGTACAGTGTGCATAAAGTTGATAGAAGTTCAATAGAAAAAACAATTGAAAGTTGAAAAATCGAGAATGTCAAAAGCTGACCATGAACGGATTGTTGAAGATGACATTCAATTATAAGTTTTTGAATTGAACTTCCCAATAATTGCTTCTACTTGGATTCATCTTTGACAACTTAGAGTTCAAGTACATTGTTAGCATCTTGTTTTGTGCACTCTTAAGTTGTGCATTCTTAGGAATGTGATGATGTGAAAGAAATACTCATTAGATATTGTATTGAGTTAGAAAGTTATATTTATATTGCAAGTTATTTAGACTTGTATTGAGGATTTACGGCTCTGTTAATCTGTGATGCATGATGTGCTATTACTGCTTTGTTAATTTATGATTGTGGTTGGTTGAGCCATTTACTAATAATGATTTACTAACATTATAGGAATGATTGAATGCAAAATGTACCAACTAAATGCAAATTTAATTTCATTTCTACATATTCATGATATTAAATTATATATAAAACATTTAAAAGCATCAAACCATGCATGCATCATGGAAATTGTGGGTCATGTTTTATAATGCAATTTTATCTAACTTCTGAAAATGTGCATTCAAACAACTTTATATTAAAAATTAACTATCAAAAAACATCCATAGTAGCCTTTCTATACATGAATGCAAAATGTCCATACCATATTTTATAACGCAATTTTAAGTTATCATTGTTTTAAATATACATCGAATTATCAGATTCATTCAAATGCAAAATGTAGATCTCTCTTTTTTGCAATTTTAATAGATTCATTTTAAATAAATTGACAAAACATCTTAAAAAACAAAAAACCCATGACTCACCTACTGACATGATAGGAATGATTGAATAAAAATGTACTAGCTAAACCAAAATATGTGAAACATTTAAAATCATTAAACCATGCATGTATCATGCAAATTGTGGGTCATTTTTTATATTGCAATTTTATCTAATTTATTTAAATGTTCATCCAAACAACTTTATTTTAAAATTCAACTATCAAATGATATCCATAGTAGCCTTTCTATACATGAATACAACATCTACATACCATATTTTATAATACAATTTTAAGTTATCATGGTTTTAGATATCTACATCGAATTATAAGATTCATTAAAATGTAAAGTGTAGACCTCAAATTTTGTAATTTTAAATTTTAATCGATTCATTTTAAATAATTCAAGACAAAAGAAATTTAAACAAAACCTAAGAATCATCTATTGAAATTATAGGAATGATTGAATGAAAAATGTACCAAGTAAATGAAAATTTACTTTCTCTTTTTTGTTGAAGCAAGAGACGTACCTTCTATTTCATCAAATCTAAAAACAACTTACATAAAATACAACATTCCCAAAGGAACTGTGGGACTAAGAAAAACCATCTGCTTACAGACTAGGGCCCCGAGCTAAAGGCTTAAACACTGAGCCTCGGTCCACCCAAAAAAACTCCAATATCCACAATATACAAACAAAGTCAAGACCGTTAAATTTCCCCTCAGAGATCAGACGGACAAGGCTCAAATCGGGCCAAAAACAATCAAACAAATAAAATTTAGAATCGGACCCGATCAGGAATTAGGGACTCAACTAAAAGGATTTTGGGTCCAGATGGGGGGAATAACCCTCAAGCATGTAGAGCGCACTAAAGCCACCGATTGCCATCAAGACCCGAAACTTGCCCAGAAGATATTCTTCCCCAGATTAGCACCATTTTCCTTGACCTTCGATCCTCCGTGCCAGATCCAACGGCGGAGCATAATATAACAATACCAAGTAGCCTAGCGATTAACCACACGATAGCCATCCTGGACCCACCAACATGCTCACTTTATCCTGACCGTAGATCAATCTTGCATGATCCATCGGCTGAGGAGCATATCGCACGAGCCTAACACACCGAAGATTACCACGCGATGAGGGTGGTATTCCTTCCCCATAGTATGCCATGTGTTGCTTGGTGAATCGAATCACTCCCAACTTTGCAAAACAACTTCCTGTGTGAAGGGCGTGCGATGGATGATAAACCACCTCATGAGCGGTAATGCAGCCAGAGAAAGGAAAACGAGGGTTTTAAGGCTGCCAAGAAAGCCGGAATTCTAGCCCCACTCATCATCCCTTCTCCACGGTTGCATGAACCTGTGCCAAATGATGATCCATATATTCGGTCGACCATCCACAGAACTGTATCTGCCTAGCCACTCCCATCGGAAACTTTTGTGTTTGTATTGTCGAGGGTTCAGGAGGCCAATAGTGCCTTGCATCCCCAAAATGTTGTTACTTAATAAAAAACGCTGCATAAAGAATCCAAATCAACTAGACCCCACCTCTGTGTCTTTGTTTTGAAACACCATTATGTCCTCATTCGCCTAGTCATGATATTGCGCCTTTAATCTATTCAGAGACATCTCAGGCCAACTCAGCGTAACCTTGATTTTGGTATAGAGTACTCCTTGATTGGCCAAGATGTCTGCCAATTTGTTTGTTGTCCTTCGCACATGGTTAAACCTCACAGTACGCAATCCATGGAGATGAAGTTGAATCCTTTGAAATACCTGGAGTAGCCTCCATTGTTTTGAGACATTTTCTGGCTCCGTGCCATATTTAATTCTTTTGACCAAGTTTATGATCAACTCTCAATCGGCTTTAACAGTAACATTCTGGAGATTATCCTACTTTAGGAATTCTAAACATTGCTCAACCACCATTAATTCCACCATGTTGTTAGTGGCTCTTCCCAAATGGCAATGGAAAATGAAAAGGAGACTGCCATTTTCATCCCTTAACACCCCTCCACAGCCAGCAATACCCAGGTTATCCTTGGAAGCCCCATCAATGTTGTATTTCAAAAAACCCTAAGGGGGAGGATGCCAAAAATTCTGCGTAGTATCCATCTTCAAAACCTTACTGTCTAAGACCTATGGAATAAGCCCCTACATACCTAACTTAAGAAGTATCTGTGTTTCATCTTCTGAAGGTGGATTCTTAGGGAAAGTTCGCACTATGGTACTTACCATTTCCTTAATTTGTCTTAAGATTTTCTCAAAAAGGCATTGGGAGGAACTTTTTTCATTCTTAAAGATTTTGTTGTTCCTTTCTTTCCAGACAGTCCATATTATGAAGCTTGGCATTAAAGCCCAGGCTGAGCCTAAAAGTTCAAAATCAGAGAAGTTGCGTCTCCAATTGATTAGGGTATTGATAATGCTTCCTTTGTCCATGTCTGTCTGTTCGAAGGTAGTGGCAAAAGTATCCCACAACCAAGAGGTGAAAATGCAATTATTGAGAAGGCGCTCCATTGTTTCCTCTTGGGCTTCACAGAGCTAGCATCTGGAAGGGCCCAGAACACCCCTCTTCCGAATGTTATCCCAAGCCAAAATTTTCCTATGATGAACTAACCACATGAAGAGTTTAATCTTCATCCATCCTTGATGTCTCCATATGTTCTGCCAAACCCTGTCCGGTTCATTGGAATCAAGCTCAAGGAGTATGTGTTTTGCCTCCTTAAGATTGAAGGTGCCTACATTATTGTTGCCCCATATAAGTTGGTCGTGTCCCCCCGTCACTAATATTTTCCTTTGTTCCAACATTGTCAAAAGTGTCTTTGCTTTAGCTTTCAGTGGGTTATCTTCCCTGTGATCCATATTCTACTAGGTTCTCCATTTTCCTTCACTATTGGTTTGATACCAAAAATATTTTACCTTAAATAATCTTTTGGTATCTGTTTCTTTCTTGATGTATAGAAGGTTCTCTCTTAACAGTGTAGGTTCTTGTTGCCATTTTCCTCCCAAAACAAAGCAATATCACCATCTCTGATTTCCCAGAAGCTATTTTTTTGTACTAATCCTCTATTTCCCCATGCTTATTCCAGATGTGTGAGCCCTTTATGATGCCAGACATCCTTATTAGATCATTATCTTGCCAATTGTTGCCATATTTTTCTTTCAAGATTCTAGCGCATTGTTCCTTTGGGCCATTTACCCAGCGCCACCATAATTTTGCCCCTAAAACTTTACTTAGTGCTTTCGGATCATCTAGTCCAAGGCCCCCATAATTTTTAGGTTTATAGATCTTCTCCTAGGCTACAAAGGCTGATTTCTTTATTTTCTCCCCCTTACCCCAAAGAAAGTCTCTTTTTATAGTTCTAAAATGTTGCAAAACTCCTTTTGGAGCAGGAAGGGATGATAGCATGAAGACGAGGATTGATTGGAGAACAACTTTTGTAAGTACTAACCGACCAGCCAAGTTTAAAGATCTAAAGGTCCATTTCCTAATTTTATCCTTCATCTTATTAATCACTGGCTCCCAAATGCCCTTGTGTAAAGGCTTATCAGTAAGAGGAACTCCCAAATATTTGAATGGGAGGACATCCCTTTGAAAGCCTAGAATCCTGGAGATATTTTTCTGAATAGCAATATTGGTATTAAAGAAAAAAATCTTAGATTTGGAGAGATTAACTTCCATACCTGTAGCCATGGAAAAGTTAGATACGATATGTTTGTACGCTAGAGCTTCTTTGACCGTGGGGATTCCCTGCAACATAGTATCATCAACAAATTGTTAATGGGTCAAAGCCTGACCAGTCTCTGAAAGTTGGAGGCCTTTCATATTACCAACTTGTCTCACTTGCTTGATAGATCAACCCAGTCCTTCCGTCATGAGGATGAAGAGAAAGGGATAGAGCTGATCACCCTGCCTGAGGCCTTTGTAAGGAGAAAAAGTCTTGGAAGGAGAAACATTAACCAGAATTGAAAAGCTGGAATAAGTTATTAGGTCCATGACGCATCTTACCCAGTTATGATCAAACCTAAAAGCAATAATGAACCTCCCTATATAGGTCCAATTCAGCTTATCAGAAGCTTTAGCTAGGTCTAATTACATAATCATACCAGCCTTCCTATTGCTTGTCAATGAATGCACCACCTCATGCGCTTGAATGATGTTTTTGAGAATTTGTCTACCCTCCACGTAACCAGATTGCTCCACAGAAACTAGAGTAGGAAGAAGTGGTTTGAGTGTGTTAGCAACAACCTGTTGTGCCTTGCGAAACAACCCCCCATTTCATCTTTATTATTATTCACAAGATCATTAAAGTATGAAATGGGTCCCTTTCAAAATAAAATTGATGTCAATAATCCTTACTTTATGAAATTCCAATAAAACTAAGAAAAGCAATATTCCTTTGAAATATTGGAAATAAGGCAAAAAATGCATGCATTAAATAATCAAAAAGCCAAACCCCGACCCGATAAAGCTATCGGCGATATCGGCCATCGACCATTTCCTTTATGCATCTCTATTGCGCCATCAGCCAAAGTCCCGACCCGATATCGGCCATCCGCCATTTCCTTTATGCATCCCTATTGCGCCATCGGCCAAAGTCCCGACCCGATATCGGCCATCGGCCATTTCCTTTATGCATCCCTATTGTGCCATCGGCCAAAGTCCCGACCCGATATCAGCCATCGGCCATTTCCTTTATACATCCCTATTGCGCCATCGGCCAAAGTCCCGACCCGATAAAGCCATCGGCGATATCGGTGATCGGCAATAAGATTGTATATCAAGTGTTTCTCATACATGCTTTCCCGACCCGATATCGGCCATCGGCGATCGGTGGTTTCTCTTGCCAAAGCTTAATGCACGCATGCCCTCCCCGATCCGATATCGACAATCGGCGATCGGCATCGTTTGAAACATTGTTAAAACTATTATCGTGCCCCTCCCCGATCCGATAAGATAAGGCACAGTTCTCCAAGAAAAGCCGTTAGAATGATTGGAAAGCCAGAGTTAATGATAATTAAGGCATAATCATTCCTGATCGGCCGCCGGTACACCCCTTGCATCATTTAAA
>APFE030887587.1:0-57733 GCA_000404065.3 Pinus taeda | reverse complement strand
CCTTGATCGAAGAGATCCTATTGTGAGAACTATTCGTTATGGTAGATCTGTGGAAAATCTAGTGTTACGCTTCCCTTCTTTTAGCCATTGAACTCTATATTTTTGTCTCCAAAATATTTCCTCTTGTTTACATAAATTCTCCTAGTCTTGATGGTGTTTTGTGATTTGGTCATTTCTATTTTTATCAAAGCCATCTGTGATAAGGGTTTGATTAAGTTCCTGGATTTTATCTTCAACAACTTTTTTTGCTGCAAAAATATTGCCAAATTCATTCTTGTTCCAATCTTTAAGTCTGAGCTTGATGTGCTTTAGTCTTTTGTGTAGCTGGAACATATTTGTACCCTGAATATGAAGATCTTTTGTCCACCATTTTGTAATGTTGCTGATGAAGTCTGGGTGGGTGAGCCATATATTCTCAAATCTAAAAGGTTTGTTCTTTGGGGTACCAATGCCCTGAACCTCAAGTTGAATAGGCCAATGGTCTGAGCCTCCAAAGGGGAGAATTTTCACTATCATTACCTTGTTGGAGAGCATAAGGTCCTCTGAGATTATGGATCTAACTAACTTTGAGGCTACTTGAGACTCTCCTCCTCTTTTATTGTTCCGAGTAAAGAGATCATTACTGATGTTAGTATCAATAAGCTTCATATTATCTATAAAAGTTTGAAAATCTATAGAGTCTCTGCTTAAAGTTCTGGTTCCCCCTTTTTCTCTGAAAGTACTTTGATCATGTTGAAGTCCCCACACAAGATCCATGGTACATCTACAAGTCTGTCTCTAAGCTCCATAAGAGAATCTAGAAACCTGAGTTTGTCATCCATTTTTTTAGGGCCATATACAGTCGTGACTAGATAGGTCTCCCTGTCTCCCACTGGCTATTTAACCACTAATAAATAATTTGTAGATGCCTCTGCATCTATTATACCAATATTTTGGGGGTTCTAAAGTGTAAGTATGCCCCCTGTTGTGTTATCTGCTTTGACTTCTAGAAACTCAAATCCGTTGAGCCATTTGTTGTGAATTTCTTCTTTTTTTTAATGGAACATTTAGTTTCCTGGATAAAGATCATATCCAGAGCTTCTTGCTTCATTCTATTACTAAGGATTCTTTTGTTTCTTTTACTACCTATACCTTTGATATTCCAAGATGTAAACTTCATTATTAAAGATTCGTAAAGGAGTAGCTGGTTAGATCTTTCATCTTACCTGAATCTATCATTATTTTTCCACATTCCAACAATAACTCGTTCTGCTTTTTCTTGCCTCTTTTCTTTCCTCGGTTTCTAGGTGCTAATCCAGGTGTGATTTTCATAGTTTTCACACCTTCATTGCCATGCCTTTCATTTTTTCTTTTCTTGTCTAGCCCTTTACCCTGAGTTTTCCATAGGAATAGCTGTTGTACTCTATTGAAATCTTTTGGCAGTAATGAGTCTACCCCACTCATGGTTCCCAATTTCAAGAACCCTTCCAAATCTAGGTGTTCCCTGTCAAGAATCTCCTACAATTCATGATCCTCCATTTCCATCTCACTCTGGGTCATCTCTTGGTCCATCTCTGGTTCTGCATCACTCAGCATAGTCTCTTTTTGTTTGTTAATATCCTATGTTTGTAATCTGTCTTCTTCTTTCTCCTTCTCCACTGGGCTTCCTTCCATTACTTGATCTACTTTTGTTATCTCTCCTTCTTCTTCGAGTACTTGGAACCTATTTAGATTAGCCTGTTTCCCTTATGTTTGATGTTTCTTTGGGCCCCTCTTGCCCCCTTTTCTTCTACGTACCACTTTGTGAAATCCTTCACTATCTTTCATTGTGGTCGCTTTACTTCAATTCTCTATTTTACTGAGAGGGAAGTCTCTAAATAGACGCCCATGCTTGTGGCATCTCTGATATCTGAAAGGAATATGTTCAAATTCTATTATTTGCACCCATTCTTCATCAAAAGCTTCCAAGATGACCTCATCTGGTAGAGATCCTGAGAGATACATCTCCACACATATTCGTGTGAAGGAAGTGTACTTTCCCCTTTTGGTAGTAATCAAGAGGTAGAGAGTAGAGTCTTACCCAGACTGGGACCGAAGTGAAATTTTCTCACCCAGGGACAAAATTCACCATCCATGGTCACATGTAGAGGCCTGCTATTGCATAGAAGTAGGGCTCTCCTTCAAACACCATGTCTTTATCCTCAATGTTTGTGAAGACCATAGTAAAGAAAACCTTTGACCCAAGATGTAGGTCAATGCTTCCTTTTGGTTTCTAGCTGTATTTAATCCATTTCTCTAAAGCCTTTTTAGTGGGCCATAATCCCAGGAATTTACAAATGATAACATATGTCCACATGTGGTTCCTGTGCACCTGCAAAGCAGGATTATTTAAAATTATTTTGGGTGTGACCTCAGCTTTGGGTTTACATGGCCAATTTTGTTCTTTAATTTTCACTCCCTGTTCCTTGTCTTCTTCCTCATTTTCTTTATTGTTGTTATTCTCCCTTGACTTGTTTAATTCTTGCTCCTCTTCTGTGCTCCTTATCCCTTCTTCTGAAGGACCTCTGACACTCTCTAACGATTTCTTACCTCGGCTAGCCACTGCCTGCCTATAGGAGGGGGTGGAGCTCCCTCCTTTGTGCCATTCCAAGGATTTATACACCCACAGGTGCCTGAAAACCCTAGTTCTTCGACCCTTTCCATTCGCTTGCAGCCAAAAAACCGTCGGTGCTAAAATGAAGTACCAAATGAAAATTTACTTTCATTGTTACATATTCATGAACTTAAATATGTAGAACGAAGTTTTAAGCATCAAACCATACATCATACAAATTTTACCATGCACAATGTACATAAACTCCAAAATTAGCATGTATTAAATCACAATAAAGAGTGTAATATTTAAAATATGACCAAAATTTTAAAATATATAATAAAAAGTTGTCAAATAATAAGATGCATCAATTCATAATAAATAGTTTTACTTTAAATATGTCCAAAATTTATATCATGATAAAAGTAAATATAACATTAAAAGGTTGTCAAATAAAAAGTTGCATTAATTTAGACAATCTTACTCAAATATATGATCTATCAACCTCCTCATACTCTCATATGAAGTGTGGGTGCCCAGCAAAACATGTGTAATTACATATATACATAAGATTATGTACTTTAAAATTAAATTTCAATGTTTTAAAATTAAATGAGAATCTAAGATCATCAAAAGAAAATTATAAAAATTTGCAAATTCCATGGAATACCTCATGGTGTTTCCCCTCCATTATGGCCTTTTTGTGCTGGCATTGCATTGTGCTCTCCTGGATGCTCTATACAATGCATGTACATGTATATATTAGAAATTGTAAATTGCATGTATGAAAATGCATAAACTCATAATAATAAAAAACTTGTTACACGACTTTTTCAAATTGTTAGATGATCCTATCCCCATTGTTGACTCCATCACTAAAGTCCCTAGACTATGGAAATCATCTCCCCTAACCTAAAATTCCAAATTTTTAAAACCATAAAATAAATCTATAGATCATTTTTTAGTGAAACTCGCACTTCAATTTATAACAAAGCGTAAGTGAAATATTCAATACTTGTGGCTCATCTCCTAATATGGGGGAAGACAGTGGCACTATGTCAAAAACATCGGTTGAAATTCGAATATGCTAACATATAATTATATATACATAATTATTTATTTTGAAATTATGTCCTCACAATATACCGATATAATAGAAGTAGAAAAATAATTGTATAAACATGAACTATTAAAAAAAACTAACAATTATCAAAATATATTCATTCGAAGCTAAACCTGCGATTGTGAAATTATCAAAATTTTCGTTCAACAAATGAGCTAATAGAAAATGGTGAACATATGATACATTCGTGTTAGTAAAAGAATAACAAAATGTTTGTGAATCGACATTAACGCATACATTACAAATTACATTAAAATATCCACCTTAATAATTAACACATACTGATCCCACACCCTCTTCTCCATGAACAATTAGGTCTTGCCAACCATTACAAAAATCCTTTGCATATGCTTTAAGCTCCTCAATATTCATATTGTCTATCTCCTCATTTATTTTATATAAAAAATTAGTACATGCATCAGCTCATGCTCTTTGCTGATTTAGACCAATATCAATTCTAGTCAATGCACTTTGTATGTTGTCTATAATGGCGTCCCTTCCTTCTTGACTAATTTGAGAAGTGGCATCTATCTCTGATTGCAAAGTGACTAGATGAGGAGGTTGGCATACAAAAGGTGGTTGAGGGAAAGGCAATTCAGTATTATGTAATGTGCCCTTATGATCATATAACCGACCTTTCTGAGTACCATAATGTTGAGATGGAAGGTCATTATAATTAGGTTTCATAGCCAAAAAAAATCTCCATAAAATAATTTTTCAAAATAAAATGGAACCTCATCGTTCCGTGGCATATTTCCATATGCTAAAGGGAACCTATCATACACATAGGTGGATAGATTAGGGTGCTTGAAATATTGCACCTTGAGCATATTTCTTTTCGACCCTACTGTTAGCTACCTATACCAATAGGTTTCATTTTTCATGATTGGCAAGGGAAGTGCCAATATGATCTACTTTGGTGATACAAAGATCTCATATTCTTGTAGAAGAAATACACTCACATTTGGGTGATGCTGCCCTATTTCTGAAAGGGTGATCCAACAGCCTAAGCTGGGTCATGCCATGTTTCAATTTTTGTTCTAGATTAGAAAAAGAAATCTGTCCAAACAGTTCAATCTTGGCAGGTAAAGTAGATAGGTAGAGAAATGAAGGTTCCCAATTGCTTAATCCGGGGCATTGGAAGTAATAAGGGTAGTTCTAGATAGAAAATCAAAAGAAAAAGCCAAAGGAAAAGAAAAGACACAAAAGGGTTTGCAAATCTAAGTGCACCCTCCTTGGAGTAACAAAAAATGCTAGGAAATTGAGTGGGTAGGTATATGGGGTTGCAGAAAGCATGGTTTATGGCATTTCACTGGCCTAAAGCAAAGTTAAAACATGGTGCCAGTGTTGATTTCCTATTCCAGCAGTCTTACAACAACTTGATGAAGCATGTCTAACTTCCAGGTTACCCCCCATCACATTCATGGCTAACATCCCTATGCCACCCATGTTCATGAAATAAGTCTAAGTCTTTTGTTGGTTCTAGTTTCTCTAAGAGCCACATTTATTGTGTAAAAAGTCTTTTCATTTTGATCTACTTCCTAAAACTAAGTTGATTTCATATAAATAGCTTAGTATTCTACCCCCCTCATCCAACCCCTTTTTCATCCATATTATCTACTAACCTATCACTATGTAACTCCTTATACCCCGTATTCCCCTTATTACTATGTAAAACCTGGCAAAAACCCAAAAAATCTATGTATCCCCTTCCCCGAGCATTATAGCTCTATGTGTGGTTCTGAACGTTTTTAAGCACTAAAACATTTGAGCACAACCCAAAGAGCACCAAAGAATTAATCCTGGGATTAATCCGAGATTTTCTCGGATTAATAACCTTAAACCCATTTTGCAAATAAACCTTTGTAAAAACCCATTTAACCCGTAACGCTGCAAAAAACCCAAGAAAACCCACTTTTTCCAAAGTTCCGCTAGGCGCGAATTTCAGAAAGAATAATATTTTATCCTTCCCCGCAGTCCGTATTAACCGCGCATGTTATCAACCCGTCGACCGTCGAATCTGGGCTTTCCCATCCGATGGTCCACATGCATATCGGACTGGCCTCCATGACCGAAAGATACCACCCGAGAAACTGTCAGAGGGTGACGTCAGGCCTCTGCCACACGTCACCCTTATATTCTCTCAGATCGCCCTCTGACAATACCGAGACTGTATAGAGGGCAGTCCGAAAAAACCCACTTACCACTCTGCAATACCACCTACCCACGCTAGCGCTCGGCCCGCCCACGTCACTTCCACTCGGCGCCCTGTCAGCACCCCCGACCGCCAGCGCTCCTACATGTCCGCCCCCTGTGCAATCCCCGTGGACCACTCACAGACCGCCACGTCATGCTAACGTCACCCGACCCTGACCCCACCTGATGACGTCATGCTGACATCATCCAAAAAGCTCGCCAAATGCCCAAAAAGTCCATAGTTTAGCCAATTTTCGTATTTTTTCTCACTTTTGCAAACTGAACTATTGCTCACCTCTGCATGTAATTTACGACCACCTGTCGCCAACCTGCAAAAATGAACCTGAAGGATGCTGCCGCCTCCCACCCGCCTGCATTTGCGACCATTGCCGGCAATTTACCAGGTATTTTCCCAAAGAATCCCCTCAGAGCTTGTTTTTGTCCATAATTCTACAGAATTGAATTAACAGGAGTAAGGCAACCTGCATTTACCAGCAAATTCTCGGTAAACCAGCACTCCTTTACAGTTGTAGGGTTGAAATTCACTTACTGAACCCATATACAGTCATCTTTACCTAAATTCCCACTCTGTCCGCGCATTTGTAGACTCAAAACCTGAAAGGCATAATTCACCGGGAAAACAGAATTACCAGTCCCTGCAGTCCCTCAATTAACTCTCTTTGAGCATTCTACACCATTCGTCACCACAGTTGCCTCATTTACCCTTACAATTGGCTTTACTTTTGCAAAATTAGCCCTCCGTGTTCTCCTGCCCACTAAAGCCAGTTTCAGTACAAACTCACAAGTACTACCCAGCCATGGAAACACCAGTAGCCCTGAATGTTCAGCCTCTGAACGCCCCACACAGAGAGCTAGAGTGGAAGGCCTTGGGCGATAGAGATTACCAGATGTTAGACTCCATGGCCATGACAGCCAAATTCAATATTCACCTGTTGAATGAGTTAAAGGCCCAATATCTCAGCGGGGCTGATACCTTAGGAATTTGGGATTCCCACATACCCATTTACAACCTTCCTCAGGTCAATGTCCTCCCAGACTTGATAAATCAATGCCGGTCTAGCTATGACCCCTGCCAGAGAGCCGTTCTCACCCCTCAGGCTCAGTATTGTTCCATATCACCCCTGAGGCCATCAATGAAATGCTCCACTTTCACACCACAAAACCCCTAACTCCTCTCTCCATCCATGACTTGATAACGAAAGGGGGCAAGTTGTCCAGTGATCAGATTCCCAGGATTAATCAGATGTTTATTCAGCCTCAATATCAATCTATGAGCACTGCCCTTCCCATAGCATATCAATATCTTAATGAGCTGGGGAAAATGCTGGTGGAGTTGATCAATTACATCCTGGGTTATGGGTCATATGAGGATCTGGATGAAACCATTATGGCCATGCTGTCCATTTTCTCCCCAGGAATGCCTTCTACTGTACATTATGATTTTGCCACTTTTATTGCCAATAAGATTCATGAGCAATTGATGAATCTAGAAAGGGAAAAGGTGTTTAAATACACTAGGTACATCTATCATTTATTCTTATTCTATCAGCCTGAAGCCTTCCCTGTCCCTCTCAAGAAGCTAAATGCCCAGGGAAGCCCAAGGTCTGTAGTGTTTTGGTCTTCAATCTGCCATCATTTAGCCTATTCACCTTACACCTACTGTGAATTCATTGACTTTTTCATCCATCCAGCTATGACCTTGTTATTGGGTGTCCCCCCTCCCAGATTGACAGAGGAAATGCAAAGAATTATTCACCTCTCAAAGGTCTATAGCATTGGTGATTGGTACTTTTACCAGCACCACACAGTAATCAGAATATATGGCTGTGAGTTGAGTCCTTATAGGCTGCCAAGATATGTCCCTATGAGACTCTTTGCTCTAGAGTACTTTAGGCAATTTGGAAATGCAGACTTTGTCCATTTCCAAAGTAAAAGCAAAAAGGTGCAACTTAAGGTGAGAAATCAACTAGGCCCTTTTTTGTACAATAAAAGGGAGGAAGGATGGAAGGAAGCTGACCTAATCCTAGAGACCCTCAGACTACAAACCAGCTTCAAATGGGTGCCTTATGACCCTAATCACTTCATTTCCCTCAGACGGATAAAATACAAATTGGGTGGCTACGTTCACGTGAAACTGCCTCATATTGAGCAGTATGCCAATGCTTTAAGCTGGAAGGAGGGCACCCTAGAAGAACCAATTGGTAGAGAGCAAATGCTACAAAGAGAAGCGAGGAATCTTGAAAAGGAGACTGACTTGGAAACTTGTGGACAAGTTTCTTCCTCCTGTCAAAGGAAAATTGGAGCAGTTGCCTCATCCTCCACAGCCCAGCAGCAAGCAGCCGGAATTGCCCAATAGGAATCAAACAAAGATAAAGGCAAGCAGATAGAGCAGGAACAGTCACCTCCCAGGACAGAGTAGCAAACAGAGTAGCAAACAGAACAGCAAGCAAAAAAGGAGGTTGAGCAGCAAGAAGAACATCAAGAAGAGGGGCAACCTATACAACAAGAACAAATGGCTGAAGCTCCAATACCTACTGAGCAACAGGCTCAAGAAAAAATGCCTTATGGGCAAGAAAATACAGTGGAGGCCTCAATGCTTCAAACTCCACAAAAGGAGGAAAAGGGAAAGAAGAGGGGTAGAGAACAGGAGACTCCCCTCACCACATCCACAAATCAAGGGGAGAAGAGACATAGATTGAATCCCCTCTCTGAGGAAGAAATGCCTATGGGGCAATCATTGGGAATGGGCCCACCAAGTATGGAGGCATCTTCCAGTTCCTTTTAGCAGGAACAAGAGAGAACCCTTGGAGGAGAGGTCAGCTCCTCAAGTCATCAAAGGAGGCAGAGGCAGGCATCAAGCAACAATTTATTGATATCAAGAGGAGAAATGAGCCACTCAGGCTCCAAATTTACAACCAGTTGTTGAAGATGGCCCCTACCAATCAACAAAGGCTTATGTTAGCCTATGACATCACAGAAGGGAAAATGACCATGAGTCATTTCATGCCCACCATGCTGCAGCCACAGTCAGCTGCAGACTATATAAGAACCAACCTTGAGGTTCTTGCCAAATACATCCACCCTATGGATCAAATAGAACTTCACAAGCAAACGGGTGAGATGGTTTATGCAACATTGGCAGACAAAACAATGTTGGCTAATAGGTTGGAAAACAGCCTAAATAATACAACTGCCCAACCTGAGTTGGAGAACGCATCCTCTCAGGCCAAAGACAACAAGATCAAATCTTTGGAGGATATAATTATAGAGCTTGGGCATGACCCCAAGGATCCAAAAGCCATACAATCACTACTGAAGATAAGAGATGCAGACCTTGCAGCCCTAAGAAAGAAGGTGAAGCTCCCAGCTACCATTCACCCCCAAACAGAAGAGGTTGCTCAGCAAAGACAAGACCAAGAGGTAGCTACATTGCTGGTAGCACTACACAAACAGCTAGTGCAGACAGAAGGGAAACTGGAGGACAGAGAGGCTGCACTGCAGGCAGCCCTACAGCAGAAAGAGGGAGGCCAAACTTCTCACCCCCCTCTAGAGGTTATAAACCTTGAGGAGCCCCCAAAGACTACCGCTCCTCCTACAGATCAAGCAGTGCCATCAACATCAACATCAGCACCAGCACCAACTTCAAAACAGGCTCAGAGCCTCGATATGCAGAAATTGATGAGTGAGATCAAGGTCCTCGAAGCCCAGATGACAGAGCTGAATGGAGCCAAGGAGAATTTGCCTAAGCTGAAGAAAAATATGACAAATCCAAGCAGAATGTGGCTGAAAAAGGGAGAGAAATAAAAGCTCTCAAAGAGAAGATAAAGGAGCTGGAGAAAGAGCTCACCCTTGACAAAGTGGTGGCTGAGATCAGGACAGTTTTGTGGACCCACATTGGCCAATCAATAACGGATCAGTGGCAATACATTGAGACTATCCATGAGCAAATGGAGCTCATAGGCAAGGCTCAGAAGGAAGTCCATAGAGCAAGGGCATCTCTAGGCAGTATGCCTGAGATAGCCAGCAGAATGATTAATGTGCTTAATAACCGGACAGGTCCTCAGCTAGCAGCAATTGGGATCTCCAACAGGACAGAAACTATATAGCTGATAAAGAGGGTCCTCACATTGAAAATCCTGGTGTAGACATTGGATAGGAGAAGCCAGGACATGCAAATAGAGGTCAACAAGTTCATGGACAAGTTTGCAGCATTACAGGGCAGAGGTCTTCCTAGCTTGCTCAACAGTGCAGGGAAACTTCTATTACATGAGGTTTATGCAAAAAGGGTGAACACATTTGCCACCAATCAGATCAGTGAAGGATCAAGCAGCTCACAGGTAACAGGGCCAGCATCTGGGCAAAATCTCTATGAGAGAATAGAGAACTTGTTTTTTATTATGAACGAGATCAACCATTTGTTTGAAGTGCCTCCTAACTTCTACAAATACACAGAGGCAGATGAAACCTTAGATGCAATTTTGAGGCATCAATTGCGTACACAGGAATGGTAGACCTCAATGATACAGTTATTATTATAAGCAGGAGGTTTCATCAAAGTTTTGTCATCGAAATATATAAGTCATCATATTCAGAAAGTATGATGCAAACACTATGATTGGAAAAAGTGGAATGAGCCAACTCAGTAGGAAGACTCGGCCACCAAAAGCAACAATGACAGCTACAGATAACAGGGCCGAGAAAGATACAGCATGACAGAGTATAAAGACACATCATTCAGCATTAAAGCAGAACGCTCAACCAACTCAGTTTCCTCCAAAGGTCAAGAAGAGTCTTGACAGCATTAACGACCATTTATCTTACATTTAGAGTAGCAATAACTTTCTTATCAGCTATTTTATAAAGTTGGTGAGCATAGTTAATCTATCAAATGACTCACCATTCAGATATTTTGTAAAACCTATTGTATATATTCCCCCTCGCACAAAATTTCAAGGGGTTGGTTTTTGTTGTTCTCTTATGAAGAAATTAGAACTCGGCTGTAACTTCAGAAGGATGATATAAATAAAGCTTGGAGTTTACAAGAATTGAGTCTTACTGATGCTTGTTGTGTTGGAACCATTGAACGCTACAGGATTCTAGTGCTATGGCTTAATATAATAAGTGTTTCTCTATCTCTGTTAATGTTTTGTTATTTGTTTAAACTCATATCTCTCATATGTTGTTATAAATACTAGGAAGAAAGAAAAAGAATAGCTCAGGATTTGTTCATGGAGACACCCTGATCTCAATCTATCTTCACTATAAATGTTTTCTATCTTTTCAGCTGTTTAATTGGAATTCTTAATTGCTCCAATAAACCCTGGATATTTCCCAGTTACTATTTAGTAATTCAGGTATGCTACTAAATAGAAATTGTCGTTCAAATTGCTATCACACTACCTGTAATTCCATTTTCCATTGTTTTGCTCACTAATCAGAAGTTATATTAAGAATAGCCATCTAGCCTTGCAGTAAAACTTTCTCCATCACAGGCACCAGAACTACCTCACATTTTTGACTCCATATGCCCAATGGATTAGCAATCTTCAGCACACTTCATGCCCTTCTTACAACAACAGTTCACCAACCAAAGTCTCAAACAGAAAACTAAAACTCTTAACTAGCCTAAAATCTTCGCAACTCATAACTGAAACTTAAAGAGAGAGCCCTCTTTGATTATAGATAGGCTAGGACCTATAATCCAAAGCTTGGTTAGTGGTTACCCCGGCCGTATTCCCTTGGGAGTCATAGGGAACAACCTCCCTTGCATTTTATTTTATAAGCCTTTTATTAACCTCGGCCCATTTATCGGGACCCATCACTACTTCCTTTCTATGCCTCATCATATCTATAAATGAATCCGTGGTTGGCCCAAGCTTCTCATAAATATGAAGAAATGAGCTTAGAGAGTGCACAACTATTTATAATCTTTCTATACTCTCTGTAGGGAGCTCCAAACTCCCAAGATCCTTATTCAATTTAGAAAAATGAGTTTTTCACCTTTGTAATGTGCATTGTTGGAGGTTTTTCTCCCAAGGAATCTCATCTGGAATATGAGATGGATAAATGGTAGTTGGTGTCTCGCCTTCTTCTTGAACTGTTGAGCTTCACTTACATCTACATGGACCAATATTTTATCCCTCTAGATGAATATATTACGTAAATATAAAAACATGTGAAGAAATATATTCATACATGTATGCATGATAGACATGTATACACATATATACATACAATTCATTTACATGTACAAATTTATTTTAACATAAATTTTTTATATATAATTTACCATAATATTGTCGACCACTCAAAAAATGTTGACTACCTTGAGAATGAAGACCACCGGAAGAATGTTGACCTCCCTAAGATTGATGACCACCCGAAGAATGTTGACCACCCCTGAGATTGATGACCACTCAGAGAATGTGCTACTTATTTATCATTTAAGTAAATGCGCGCGCGCGCGCCACACACACAACACACAGATATATATATATATATATATATATATATATAATATATATATATAATATTATATATATATGATATATATTATATATATATATATATATATAATATATATATATATATATATATATATATATATATATATATATACCACGATGTTAATTATGGACCGCCCCGATTCATTTGATATTCTCTTTGATCCATGACCTCGACTTCCCGCTCTATTAGATGCATGACACTTTATTGATGTTTCCTTCAAATAATCATGCGGTGAATTCTTGTCCATGTTATGGATATCTATACATATATAGATACATGATATTTAAAAAGTTACCTCATTCATTTACAATTCTTTTTAAAATTACTATTTAGAAAGATGAAGAATTCAAAAAATTGTTGTAACACTTGAAGTTACCCCATGCATTTAAAAATCTTAAAATTTCTATTTAAAAATATTAAGAATTTAGAAAATTGATATAAGCCTTGAAGTTACCTCATGCATTTATTTGATGTAACCCTTGAAATTACATCATGCATTTTAAGATCTTAAAATTTCTATTTAAAAACATTGAAATAATTCAAAAAAATAATGTAACAATCCGAAGCTCTTCATTTAAAATATACTCAACACTAGAAACACAAATGTTGAAGCACACACATTTTAGAAATTAAATATAAAATTTGCTAAGACATGTCAAGTTCATCAAGTTGTTCTTACATAGTGGGGGCGCACTTGGTATAGAATTGAAAAAAACACATGGTCATTAAAATGACACATTGATGACTAAAAAACACACACATATCAAAGATATCTTACAATTTCCATCAACAAATATTGATGGAGAAATTATTAACACTAATTTATATTTCACACACAAATCTTGAATTGGCATTTCCCTATACAATAGATCACTAAACATGATATTAACATTTTCACAATGTCTTATGGTAAGTGATTGAAATTGACTCACAATATTTTTTGGTTCTCCATGCAATTGTTTTAACCTCTCTTTTTTGACTTGGTACATGCCTTTCATATGGTTGCACACAAGTTTTAAATTGGTAAAGGCTACAATTCCATTGGATCCACACTCCCTATTTGTTTCTAAGCCTTCTATCAATGCAATATAATATGCTTCATTGTTTGGTGTTCTTCTAGGTGCATTCCTTTTCATTTGGAGGACTTTGTTCATCACATTAGCGCATAGCACATAAGTAATCACTGCTTGCCCTAGATTGGGATAACAAGAAACTTCTATGCATAATGTTCATTTTTCAACCAAGTTCAATGGATTTTATGATCAATGTAAAAGAAATATTTAATAAAATGAATTTAATATATTTATACAGGTATTGTTGGGTTGTGCAAAAGACCATTGCTTATACAAATATGTCGCAAGGCTAGGTAGCAAGAAAGGTTGTTTCCACTTGGTTGGATGGCTGGAGAATTGCACAAAGGAATCAACTAGAGATATCTAATTCAACTCAACTAGAAATCTATAATTCATTCAACTTAGTTTCAACTGAAATGAAGGTTGAAAGTATTTACTAATCATTTTTTATCTTCATTCCACATATACAAATCTTTCTAATTCAAATTAGCTTCAAATCACTCAAGTTTGAAAGTATTTCTTAATTTATTTTTATTTTCATTATTTAAAAATTAATACTTATTCTTCCTTATTATAAATTTTTTCATTAAAGCTATAATACATGTTTATTTATATGGCATACATGGGTCTATTTATACGCTTCTTTAAAAACTATTGTTAATGAAGGGGAAAAATATGAAAAATGATAGACTAGTTTTATTCTAGTAAATTTAACAATTGTACTACCTTGTTATAAATTTTCTTACTAAAAGTATAATACAATTTTATTTATATGTCCTAAATGGGTTTATTTATATACACATATTTTAAAAGATAGTTAATAACGAGGAAAAAAACGAAAAATGAAAAATGATAGACTCAATTTTATTCTAGTAAATTTAATATCTGTGTTTCCTTCTTAAAATTAAAACATTGATATTAAAAAATTAAAGCACCAAAAATAGATGGTAAACTAATGCCAACACTGTAATTAATTTCAATCTCATCAACCCAAAAAAATAGAAATGAAAAAAAATTATCTCAAAGAGAAACTAACTTGAAAAGAGAAAGTACAAGGATCTTCAATTAAGAATATTCTGCCTTACCTTAGGAAGCTAATAAGAAGCTGTTGTGGCTAGCAACAACCCCCCCTTCTTATTTAGTTTTATCACTAATACTAAATAAGTGGGGACCCTTATTTAGTAAATTTAAAAAGAATTAATTAGTGCTTGTATTTCCTTTTTTTTAGAATAAAACATAGTATCATAAACTTAGGAGAATACCTGAAAAATCCAAAAGGACTTAAGGTTCGTGATAAGTTCGAATAAAAACATTCCTTCAATAAAAAAAATCGCTCACAAAAGGGTAATGAATGCCTTCCTATAAGCGGAATCCTAAGACTGTGAAATCGCGATGCGAAATCACGCACTAAAAGATACTCATCACATTGCATGCCTCAAATATCACTTCAAGCTGAAATACCTCAAACTGTTGATATATGATGGCGCATCTCGCAAATCGTATTTCGCAGAAAATGCATTATAATAGATGATTGCCACATGCAACAGAGTAGTGATATTGTGATTCTACGATATTACGATCTACGATATTACGATCTGTGATATTGCGAAGCAAATTGCAAAATCGCCTCATCACAGATCTACAGGGCTCGTCGTTCGAAAAATCTTTATTCATAAATCGATGCCCAGTTATGCGCGTTAAGGTTAATTAATGATTTATTTGGCAATCATTAATGAAATATGGTTTTGATCTAATCGAAAAGCCATTTCACGTAAGGTGGTATATTCTATATGTTTTTAGCATTTAAAGCTTTCCCGTCACATTTTTCTTATCATTATTCTCACCTCATTTGCAAACTGCAAGAGAAAAGAGCAGATAAGTATACATAGCAGTGTTCAGAATATTATGGGAAAGAAGGGTAAAGCTCGGAGTTCTGAAGATAAAGAAATGATGGCCTTATACACAGACACCACCTGTAACAAAGATGTTGGTATTACTACTTGGGAAGGCATGTACAGTCTACTTGAGGATGAAAATCCCAGGGTAATGGAGGTTACAACTACTGCAGGCTCACACAGGTCTTCTGAGGCGTCAATTACAGAACTATCATGTGCGTTCTTGCAAAAGATAGCAGCAAGACCCAAAATTCTTCCATACATGGACATGGTCAAATGGGTACTGGATAATGTTGATATCACATATAGAGAATTTAAAACTCAGAACCACGAACTCACAGAGTCGCTATTTTCACAAAATTTAAGCTTTCTATCCTCTAACAAAAAATGTGCAAGAGGCAGAAATCGCACTAAGGAACCCCGGATCGAGAAACGGAGGCAGTTTTCAAGGCGCCACGCAAGAACCCTCGAGATGGAAATCCTCAATCGCTTAATCGCCTGTAAACCCAAAAATTTGTAGGAAAAAGTGCTAAAGGCGAAAGACAAAACTTGAACTCCAAAACCACTGGTATTTATCAGGAATATCCTCAAGAGGTATGTAAATATCTACCAAATGTACAGCATCTACAGACAAGCTGGAGACACAAGGCTAAAGAGAAAGCGGAGCCCATCAAAAGGTTAACCAAGTTAAATTGGGATTCTTACTGGACATACTTGGTAAAACCACACAGCGAGTGCATGACTCTCAAATGTATCATTAACTCTGGCGAGAAGATGGTGCTAGCACTTGTCGATTCTGTTTTTACAGGATAGCTAAAGTCAAAAGTCGGCCAGCCAAATCTCCTCAAGCAAATGTTGAACGCTTGCAACTACAAGGAATAGATACATAGATAGTTCGTTATTAGTTTTAGTTTTAGATTCAGTTTAGTTTTAATTTCACTTTATTTTCCCTGAAAAGAGGACGGCCATTTAAACTGCATCCTACATTTTTGTAATAAATTATTTTTAGATTTAGCTAGTAGTATTTAAACCCTTCTCATGCATTTAGAGAAGGGTCCTAAAATTTCTCAAAAATTAGTCCTCAGAACATGCACTTTTGCACCGTTCGAGGAGGTTTTGATGAATGAATGGAACAAGATTTATTGATATCTGCATTTAATATCTACTACTAATGTTGCACTTTTGTACTCTTAGTCGATGTTGGATTAAGAAGAGATGAATCATTATTGCTTGAAGCTCATGAGTAGAACTAGTTATCAATGGTACTTTTATCTCTTAACTATTTCTGGCTGTGTTAAAGTGATATTCATGTTCAATTATTCATATATGAATGTGTGAATGCTTAAGTTATCATTTGGCACTTCTGTATGGTGATAGCTATTTGTTTATGATTAATATATGAGAAGCTTATTATGTGATATGTTTTTCACAATTGTTTCATCTAACTTTTTATATGAAATGGTTTATCTTTATTGAATTCTTTTCTTATAGCAGTTGAATGATCTTTATTACCAAATGCCATTTGAAATCATTTTAGATCTCATAACTGAAGGATTACACCCCGAGTTAGTTTAGAATTAGATATTTCTATTTGTCATAATACAATTGCATGTTGTTAGATTAGATTTAGAATAAAAGCATTTTACTTAGAACTTATTAGAAAGGAAATATCAATTCTCAACACACACACACATAAATTGGGAAACTGGTCCCATATCCCTATTTGGACCCACTATACCAAATGGAAAAGGAGCTACTAACCAAGGTCTGGACTGGGAGGGTATCCCCCTTGTTGTAGACCCAATTTTCGGGGCTTCAACATATTTGGTGCTAGAAGGAGGGCCCCAAACTATGAATGGAAAGTAAATCTAAATCTAAATACCAGTCTGAGAGTAAATCACCCTCGCCATCTCCCCCAACTTCTCTATTGCACTTAGAACCTTTAAATCTTCAGCAAGAAGTCGAAAAAACAACAACCACTGCCGTAAACCCTGACATTTCAAAGAAATCTACTACTGAACCTCCTGAAGTTGAATCTTTGATTCATAAACTTCAGCAATTTTCTATATCACCTCAAAGATCTGATAAATCTCAAGGCAGTGTGACTTCGCAATATAACCCTTCTCATCCTCTTACTAGATTGAAGAGCGAAAAGTTTGGTATTGAGCCAACTGAGTTACCTCTACCTACAAGGAAGAGAGCAAGGAAATCGCCTAAAGGGTCTGATAGCGAGACTCTTTCATCATCATCATCCATGTCAACCTCTCCACTGCGAAGTCAACCATCCACCCCTCCACTTCATATTATTGTCCACCAATCCACTGGAACTTCAACATCTCCTTCTCAATCATCTGGAACTGTAATATCCTCATCTTCCCAACCGTAGGGATCATCTTATGCACTTTCATCTGTTAGTAGTTCAGCGATAGCCCAATCTCCATGGAATAACCTAGGGGCAGTCTTAATGCCTGAGCCCTTGAGTCAAATCCAGGCCCATCCTGAAAAATGGCTACCTAAGTTCAATCCTGAAACAGGCATGCTAGCAGAAGAACATATAAATAACTTTATGTTATCTATAAATCTCAATGGGGTTACTAATGAAGACGTTGTTGTCTGGCTCTTTCCTTACACTTTGCAAGGAGCAGTCGGATCATGGTATTTCTCATTACCATCTGGATCTATCACTAGTTGGGATATTTTTCAAAAACAATTCCTAACTAAGTTTGATGATGACAAGTCTACTGCAACACTGATCAATGACCTGTCTAACCTTAGGGCCAAGTCAAAGGAACCTATCAAAGATTTTAACTCACATTTCAATAAAATGTTGAACAAAATTCCTACTGCTTCCAAGCCTAGCGAAGAAGTGCGAAGTCAATGGTACATCTCTACTTTACCATCAAACATAGCAATCTTTGTTGATAGGGCTAATAAAACAACTCTAGCTGACAATACGAAGGAAGCAATAACGAAAGAGAAATGTATCATAGCCTTAGAAAAGAAAAATGTTGTTGATGAATGAAAATCTAAGAAGGTTACTTTTAAAGAAGATCCCAAGAAAAAACAATCGAAAGACCCATTCGATTTAGAAGGATTGCAGAAAGGTTTGAAAACCATGTCTAACGAAAATGTCGACATAAAAAAACAAGTAGCAGAAACTTCTTCTAAAAAACCATACAAGCCTTATAGGAGAAATCCTTCGACTAATTCAAATCCTCCCAATGCTATTACAAATGCTGAATCTGAAGAAGAATAAGAGGGAATTTCTAATGAAGAGCCTACTGATGAAGAAGAAGTTGTAGAGGGACAAGGTATGTGGGATTTCATCCTCCCAGATGAAGAGGATCAAGAGGCATCACTAGTTAGTACTCGTAGAAGAAATCAACTTGATCCTCCTCAACCTACTCCTAAGCCAAAGAGTGCAAGCTCAATGCCTAAGGATAAAGTCGTAGCCAAAAAGACATCACCCAAAGTGACTCAAACAAGCCCAGTCCAAATAGATTCACCAACTCAATCTAAAACTTTGATTGTTTCTGATGAGATGGAGTATAATATCATAGAAGACATGAAAAAGACTAAGGCCGACATCACTTTTTATGAATTGAGCAAGTTAAAACATCAACAAAAGATACTTTTGAAAGAATTACAAGCAGTACTAGTTGCACCTCTGCCCGCCACTGTAATCTCTCAAGATTTCCATGAAATGGGAAGACCTCCAAATAATGTGACTAATAAAGTTGATCCAAATGATATCGCTTTAATTGGAAGAAGGTCAAGATCTCATACTCCCCCATTTCTTCTTACTTCTTAAGTTTTCAACAATAATTTGCATAATTGTTTAGTTGATTCTGGAGCTTCATCTAATATCTTACCAAAATCGATATGTGCAAATTTGAATGTTCAACCTCAAAAATTTGTTGTGTGCATAGTCCAACTAGACCAGTCACAGGTTGAAGTGATCGGCGAAATAAATTAGGTTACCATAAGACTGTCATCTAATCCAATGGTATGTCAAATTATCGACATTTTAGTCGAAGATATTCCAGAATTTTATGGCTTAATTCTTAGTAGTGATTGGTTTGAAAAACATCATGGATACTTTGCAACTGATTGGTCACATATGTGGCTCCCTTATAATGGTAAACCAAATCAGATAAATGTTGAGCGAGAAAGACATCAAAAATTCATAGTAATAGAATTAGAAGGAGAAAATGAACCTGTAGCATACAGTAACAACATAATCAACAACTATTCTATTGGTTCTTTCTTAGGAAATTTTAATGCTCATACTTCACCTTACTTAGAACATTATGTTTTATCTCAAGTAGAAAATTATTCTCAAATAGATAGTTCTAAATGTATTAATTTTATAGGTAATCCTGTAAATAAATCTTTATTTTGGAAGTTTTTTTTTTTTTTATGTTTCTAAGTCTAACGAGGGAGCTGGAGCAGGATGCGTGTTAATCAGTCCAGAGGGAAACAAAACTATTCTAACTTGTAGACTCGAGTTCGATTGCACTAATAATACTGCATAATATGAGGCTTTAGTCCAAGGATTATACAAAGTAATCTGATTAGACATTAAATATCTACAAGTCTTCGGAGATTCTGAAATTGTTATCAGACTGGTACGGAATAATATACATTATCTATCAGGTCATTTAAAGCATTACCAATCTTTAGTACAACATCTGACTGAACATTTTATAGTAGTCAATATTTCATCAATTCCCAGACTCTAGAATGCTAGCGCTGACCTCTTAGCAAATGTAGCCTCCAAGCTCATTCCCTTAGAAGACTATAGCCCTGATAGATTTTCAATAGAATTAATTTTTAGACCCTTAATTCCTGATAACATTACCAATTGGAGAATTTTCAATTATGATCCTGATATTGTAAGCTTCCTCACATTAGAGGGATCTTACACTAATCAGATAACTGATGAAGACCAACATGACAGACAATTGCAACAAGGTAGCACTAATAATGTTATGCCAAAATCAGTAGTCAAATTGGAAGACCTATATGATTTGAAAGATTGATTCAAAAGATCTACCACTTCAAAGCTTCAAAGTTCAACTCTGAACTATGAATTAGTAAATCTAGGATCCGATACCAAGCCGCAGAATATCAATCTAGGTCTTCGCCTAGCTCCTAAAGAAAAATTAGCGTATGTTCATCTCTTGAAACAATACAAAAGTGTCTTTGCCTAGAACTATGATGAACTTAAGACTTACGACACTTCTATCATCCAACATACTATCCCAATGATAATCGATGAAAAGCTTGTCGAGCAAAAGTTGAGAAAGATCCATCCTAATATAGAAAACCAGGTCAAATCTGAGCTTAATAAGTTATTGAAAGCCAAAATCATTTTTCCCGTTCGACATTCTAAATGGGTTTCCAATATGGTTCCCATTAGAAAGAAAAACGGAGACATTAGAATTTGCATTGACTTTCAAAATCTTAACAAATCCTGTCAAAAGGATAATTTTCCTTTGCCTCCTACGGAGAAAATATTGTAGGCAATTGCAGGATCAGAATTAATGTCCTTTTTAGATTGTTTTTTTGGCTATAACCAAGTTTTGGTCCATCCCGATGACCAATTAAAGACCACATTCATAATCAAATGGGGTACTTATGAATATCAAAAGATGCCTTTCATTCTGATCAATGTTGGCGCCACATTTCAAAGGGCCATGGACATCGCATTTAAGGGATTAGTAAACAAATTAGTAGTAATCTACTTGGATGATATAACTGTATATTCCAAGAAGCGAGGTAATCATCTCAGAGATTTAAAAGAAATCTTCCAACGTTGCCAAAGGTATGGAATTTCACTTAACCCCAAAAAGTACTTTTTTGCATTAAGTGAAGGAAAACATCTTGGACTCATAGTGTCAAAATCTAGAATCCATATTGATCCTAACAGAATCAAGGAGATTTCCGAAATACCCCTATCTCACAACAAGAAAACTATGCAATCCTTCCTTGGCCAGATTAATTTTGTAAAGGGATGTGTTCCATATTTTTCAAGAATCGCATCTCCTTTACAAGTAATGATTAAAAAGAACTCAATCTTCAAATGGGGCCAAGATGAATACGAAGCATTCAATCTGATTAAACAAGCGATTTTTAACGCTCCATCTTTAGCAACTTCAAATTTTTCCGACCTTTTCATTTTATATACATTTGCTTCTGATAGATCATATGCTGCGATACTCACTCAACCAAATCAAGACATGGTAGAAGCCCCAACTGCCTGTTTTAGTTTAAATCTACAAGGGGCTGAATTAAATTATTCAGATATCGAGAAACAAGCTTATGCTGTTTTCAAAGCGATTAAATATTTCAGACCCTTTCTGCTTAAAACCCATACAAAAATCATAGTACCATTTCTGGCAGTAAGAAATCTTTTAGTACAGAAAGATGTGGGTGAGAAAAGAGCCCTAAGGTTGAAGGCTAAACAATATAAACTTGTAAATGATGTACATTTTAGGATGAATTATGATTCTGTTCCCCTTAGATGTCTTGAGAAATCTGAAACTGAAAAGGTGTTGCAGGAACTCCACAATGGACCAACAAGTGGACATTATGCTAGAGATGCTACTACACATAAAATATTGCACGCAGGCTACTATTGGCCTACATTATTCAAAGACGCACATAGCTACGTAAGGAAATGTCAAGTTTGTCAAACTACAGCTGGGAGACAAAAGAAACCATCATTGCCTTTGCAACCCGTTAACATTGAACAACCTTTTGATCAATGGGGATTGGATATAATAAGTGAGATCATTCCTCACTCTTCTAAACAACATAGGTATATCCTTACAACTACAAATTATTTTACTAAATGGGCAGAAGCAGTTCCTCTCAAGACAGCTAATGCCGAACACATCATTGATTTCATAGATCAGTTCATAATCACCAAGTTTGGTTTACCGTATGCTTTAATGTTTGATAATGCATCATATTTTTCTAGCAATGCTATGATTGAATTTGCACTCAAAAGAGGTTTTAAGCTTAAATACTCTACCAATTATTACCCACAGGGAAATGGATTAGTTGAATCAATGAATAAAAACTTAATCAGAATCATTAAGTGAACCATTGATCAAACTCATAAAAATTGGCACAAATCCTTAATATATGCTCTATGCGCAGACCGAATAACGCAGAAAGCCTCCATTGGCACTTCTCCCTTTAATTTAGTTTATGGGAAAGAAGTGGTCCTTCCAACTTATCTAGCGATTGCCTCTTTTTCCTTACTTCAATACATTGACGAAACACCAACTTCTTCCTCACAACTAAGGCAACTGGAAATCCTTAAGCTAGAAGAGCAATGTGAATAGGCTAAAATAACTTATGCTCATCACCAAGCATTAGTGAAAGCTTCTTTTGATTCAAACATGATATCCATAAAGGACTTTCATATTGGAGATCTAGTTTTAAAATGGGACAAGGCTCATGAGGAAAAGGGCAAAGATACGAAATTTCAATGAATGTGGCTTGGACCTTTCCAAATTGCAGAAATCATAGGCCCATCTATAGGCCCATCTACTTTTATGTTATAGTATTTAACAGGAAAAAGAGAATCTCTACCTGTTAACGGGCAGATCCTCAAAAGATACTTTCCATAGGAGATCATTCTTCTATTTTTGTAGATTAGTTTTTCCTTTATTTTCATAATAAAACCAGTTGTAAACGGTTACATTTGGAATTCACGAAAAAGACAAGTATTTCTTTTAGATTTTATTTTTGACTTGTATAAATAGAAATGATTTAGAAAATTGGTCATTATTATTCAAAGATACAGTCAAAGGCTGTAAGCCATAAATATGATACTAGTTTCAACCTTGTAAATTTTGATAAAAAGCGACCTTTAGTAGGAATTTGTTTTATATCGGTCAAATGAAAGGTATCAATAACAAAACAAAGATTCTCTCTAGAAAATCTCTTTCCAAAAAACTCTATCATTGTCATCCAGAGCTCTTCTTAAGGAAACAATGACTTCCTCCCTACCTAGGGAATTACAAGCTTTAAGGAATAATCCAACGATACACTTTAACTTAAAGAATAAGAGGTCTCATCACAAGCCGACTTATCATGATCATAGATATTATAGCTTGCTGACTTTGCCAAAACTGCATACCACAATAGGGCAATAACTCAAGATTGTTGCAATCAAAAGACAAGGGGTCTCATCACGAGCCAGCTTGTTCAGCAAAGTTATAAATCAAGTGAGTGGCACTGTCATAATTTGGCTACCAAACCAAGGCATTGTTCTTTAAGGATTAAAAGAAAATGAAAGAAATAAGTGTGGATATGTATTTATCTTTGAAAATTGTATATTTCTCCGAGTAGGATACAAGATCATTGCTGGGTAATAGGTAACCCTGTCGAGGCTATAAACGCTTGCTGGCAGCAGAGGCTCTACCTACGACAAATGAGCATATTTAAAACTGATTTACAGATAAGCCTTTGTTTTTATCTTTATAAGCTAAGTAGTGACTGATATAGATGCAATGACTTGCTCGAGGAAGTAAATAAACAAAGTTAACATAGAAGAAACAAACTATCATTGATAGCTGAAAGCATGGTGTACTTTATCTTTCTACAATAAAGTTTGATTTTCTGGAAAAGTTCTATTTTGCAAGTTTTGAAAATTCAAAAGAAAAGCATCGATAACTGGTTTTTCCAAGTGAATCACCAATTGTTGTGGCCAACAACAACCACCCCTTCTTATTTAGTTTTATCACTATGACTAAATAAGTGGGGACCCTTATTTAGTAAATTTAAAAAAAATTAATTAGTGCTTGTATTTCCTTTTTTTGAAATAAAACTTACTATCATAAACTTAGGAGAATACCTGAAAAATCCAAAAGGACTTAAGTTTTGTGATAAGTTCAAATAAAACCATTCCTTCAATAAAAAATGTGGCATCGCAAAAGGGTAATGAATTCATTCCTATAAGCAGAATCCTAAGACTGTGAATTCGCGATGTGAAATCACGCACTAAAAGATAATCATTGCATCGCATGCCTCAAATATCACTTCAAGCTGAAATGCCTTAAACTGCTGATATACGATGGTGCATCTCAAAAATTTCATTTCGTAGAAAAAGCATTATAACAGATGATTGCCACATGCAACAGAGTAGCGATATTGCGATTCTGCGATATTGCGAAGAAAATCGCAAAATCGCCTCATCATAGATCTACAGTGCTTGCCGTTTGAAAAAGCTTTTTCCATAAATTGATGCCCAGTTATGCGTGTTAAGGTTAATTAATGAGTTATTTGGCAATCATTAATCAAATATGGTTTTGATCTGATCGAAGAGCCATTTCATGTAAGGTGGTGTATTTTATATGTTTTCGGCATTTAAAGCTTTCTGGCCACCTTTTTCTTATCATTATTCTCACCTCATTTTTAAACTATAGGAGCGAAGAGCAGAGAAGTATACATAGAAGTGTTTAGAATAGTATGGGAAAGAAGGGTAAAGCTCCGAGTTCTGAAGATAAAGAAATGGCACCCTTATACATAGACACCACATGTAACAAAGATGCCGGTATTACTACTTGGGAAGGCATGTACAGTTTACTCGAGGATGAAAATCCCAGGGTAATGGAGGTTACAACTAATGCAGGCTCACACTAGTCTTCTGAGGCATCAATTACAGAACTATCATGTTCGTTCTTGCACCAGATAGCAGAAAGACCCAAAATTCTTCCATACACAGACATAGTCAAATGGGTACGAGATAATGCTGATATCACATATAGAGAATTTAAAACTCAGAACCACGAACTCCCAGAGTCGTTATTTTCACAAAATTTAAGCTTTATATCCTTTAACAAAAAGTGCGCAAGAGGCGAAAATCGCACCAAGGAACCTCGGATTGAGAAACGGAGGCAATTTTCGCGGCGCCACAGAAAACCCCTTGAGATGGAAAGCCTTTAATTGCTCAGCTACCTGTAAACCTGAAAATTTATAGGAAAAAGTGCTAAAGGTGAAAGACAAAACATGAACTCCAAAACCAGTGGTATTTATCAGGGATATCCTCAAGAGGTATGCAAATATCTACCAAATGTACAACATCTACAGACAAGCTGGAGATAGAAGGCTCAAGAGAAAGCAGAGTCCATCAAAAGGTTAACCAAGTTAAATTGGGATTCTTGCTGGACATACTTGGTAAAACCACACAGCCAGTGCATGACTCTTAAATGTATCATTAACTCTACCAAGAAGATGGCGCCAACACTTGCCGATTCCGTTTTTGCAGGACAACTAAAGTTGGTAGTCGGCCAGCCAAATCTCCTCAAGCAAATGCTAAACGCTTGCAACTACGAGGAATAAATACATAGATAGTTAGTTATTAGTTTTAGTTTTAGAATCAGTTTAGTTTTAATTTCGCTTTATTTTTTCCTAAAATGAGGACAGTCATTTAAACCGCATCCTACATTTTTGTAATAAATTATTTTTAGATTTAGCTAGTAGTATTTAAACCCTTCTCATGCATTTAGAGAAGGGTCCTGAAATTTTTCAAAAACTTGTCCTCAGAGCATGCACTTTTGCACCCTCTGAGGAGGCTTTGATGAATGAATGGAACAGAATTTATTGATATTTGCATTTAATATCTACTACTGATGTTGCACTTTTGTACTCTTAGTGGATGTTGGATTAAGAAGAGATAAATCATTATTGCTTGAAGCTCATGAGTAGACCTAGTTATAAATGGTACTTTTATCTCTTAACTATTTCTTCCTATGTGTTATAGTGATATTCATGTTCAGTTATTTATATATGAATGCGTGAATGCTTGAGTTATCATTTGGCACTTCTGTATGGTGATAGCTATTTGTTTATGCTTAATATACAAGTAGCTTATTATGTGATATGTTTTTCACAATTGTTTCGTCTAACATTTTATATGAAATGGTTTATCTTTATTGAATTCTTTTCTTATAGCAGTTGAATGATCTTTATTACCGATTTCCATTTGAAATCATTTTAGATCACATAACTAAAGGATTACACCCCGGGTTAGTTTAGAATTAGATATTTCTATTTCTGAAAATACAATTGCATGTTGTTAGATTAGATTTAGAATAAAAGCATTTTACTTAGAACTTATTAGAAAGAAAATATCATTTCTCAACACGCACACACATAAATTGGGAAACTGGTCCCATATCCCTAGTCGGACTCACTATACCAAACAGAAAAGGAGCTACTAACCAAGGTCTACACCAGGTGGGTATCCCCCTTGTTGTAGACCTGATTTTCGAGGCTTCAATAGAACCATGTTCCAATAAAATACAGAATCAAAGTGAATTACACATAATGAAAAAGGAGACATAAATGAACATATAACAATAGAAGAAGGAAAGTATATTACCAAGAAGCATCAAGGTTGTTCTACAAGATAAATAGAGGTAAAACAAGTCAATGCAATAACATTAAAAATTAAAACACCAAAAATGGATACAAAGATATGGAAACACTTTAATTAGCAACCAATTAATATTAAAATTAAAACACAAAAATAGATGACAAAGAAATTCCAACGCACTAATTAGATTCAATCTCATGCGCCCCATACGAAATGAAAAATATGTCTCTAAAAAGGAAACTGCTACTTGAAAAGAGCGAGTACTAGAACCTTCAATTGAGTGTATTCTACCTCATCAAAGGAAGTTAATAGACTCGTGTTCGAAGCAAATAGGGAAGCAAAGTGAGTTAGACATAATGAAAAAGAAAACATAAATGAACATATAACAACAGAAGGAAGCAAAATATGTTAACCAAGAAGCATTAAGGTTGTTCCATGAGATAAATCAAAGTAGAACAGGTCAATCCAATAACATTAAAATTAAAACAACAAAAATTGGTGAAAAAAAATGCCAACACTCTAATTAGAAACCCAATAAAGTTAAAATTAAAACACCAAAAATAGATGACAAAGAAATGCCAACACTCTAATTAGCTCAAATTTCATGCACCCAACAAAATAGAAATGAAAAATATGTATCTCAAAAAGAAACTACAACTTGAAAAGCGAAAGTACAAGAACATTCAATTAATTGTATTATTCCTCATATTAGGAAGCTAATAAGACCCATGTTCCAAGAAAATATGGAAGCAAAGTGAATTACACATAATGAAAGTGGAAACATAAATTGACATACAACAACGGAGGTGAGAAACGTATGTTACCAAGAAGCATCAAGCTTATTCTACGTGATAAATCAAGGTAGAACAAGTCAACCCAATAACAATAAAATTAGAACACAAAAGGTATATGACAAAGCAATTGAAACACTCTAATTAGAAACCCAATAACATTAAAATTAAAACACCAAAAATAGATGATAAAAAAAATTCCAACACTAATTCGCTTCAATCTTATGCACACAACAAAATAGAAATGAAAAAGATGTATCTCAAAAAGAAACTACTACTTGAAAAGACAAAGTACAAGAACTTTCAATATACTGTATTATGCCTCATCTTAGGAAGATAATAAGATCCCTGTTCCAAGTAAATACGGAAGCAAAGGTGAAATACACATAATGGAAAAGGAAACAGAAATGAACATATAACAATAGAAGGAAGGAAAGTATGTTATCGAGAAGCATCAAGGATTTTCTATGAGATAAATCAAGGTAGAACAAGTCAATCCAATAACACTAAAATTAAAACACCAAAAATAGATGAAAAAGAAATGCCAAGACTCTAATTAGAAACCTAATAAAATTAAAATTAAAACACCAAAAATAGATTACAAAGCAATGCCAACACTCTAATTAGCTTCAACCTTATGCACCCAACAAAATAGAAATGAAAAGGATGTATCTCAAGTAGAAACTACTTCAAAAGAGCAAGTACGAGAACGTTCAATTAAGTGTATTTTGCCTCATATTAGGAAGCTAATAATACCCATGTTCCAAGAAAATAAGGAAGAAAAGTAAATTAAACATAATTAAAATGGAAACATAAATGAACAAATAGGTAACAATAGAAGCAACGAAACTATGTTATCAAGAAGCATCGAAGTTTTTCTACGAGATAAATCAAGGTAGAGCAAGTCAACCCAATAACATTAAAATTAAAACACCCAAAATGAATCACCAAGCAATGCTAACACTCTAATTAGCAACCCAATAATATGAAAATTAAAACACAAAAAGTAGATGACAAAGCAATGACAAGACTCTAAATAGCTTCAGTCTCATGCACCCAACAAAATAGAAATGAAAAAGTTGTATCTCAAAAAGTAACTACCACTTGAAAATAACAAGTACAATAACCTTCAATTAAGTGTATTCTTCCTCATCTTAAGAATCAAATCAAACACTTGTTCCAATCAAATACGGAAGCAATGTGAATTCCACATAATGGAAAAGGAAACATAAATGAACATATAACAATAGATGCATGGAAAATATGTTACAAAGAAACATCAAGGTTGTTCAATGACCATGACATCACCTTCTTTTTCATTGGTGTCCTCTTCATTGATCATTTTTTTCATTTTGTTGATTAAATGTTATGTGCTGAGAATATGGGGATATGACACTAGCACTAATGATAGGGGCATCATTTCTAGTTCTTTGGAACTGCATGATATGCCTATATTCCCAGGATATAACATTTTGATTGATTGGGGCCTCCTCATAATCATGGGGATTCTCTTCAAAACATTTTGGTGCATTTGACAATAGTTCTACAATATAAATCAAGGTAGAACAAGTCAACCCAATAAAATAAAACACCAAAAATAGATGGGAAATAAATGCCAACACTCTAATTAGCAACCCAATAACATTAAAATTAAAACACCAGAAATACATGACAAAGAAATGCGAACACTCGAATTAGCTTCAATCTCATGCACCCAACAAAATAAAAATAAAAAATATGTATCTCAAAAAGAAAATACTACTTGAAAAGAACAATCATTATGTAGGTTTTAACCCCATACAGAAATTACCTGCATACGAATTCTAAAACACATAAAATAAACAATGCAAGAGCATAACACATAAAACACATATACACAAAGATTTTCCCCTGGATCCCAAAACTAGGACTACCAGCTTGAATTTTCATTATATTCTTTTCAATGTTACAATACATATTTATACATGCTAAAGCATCCAATACCATGGACCAAATACCATCACATCCAAAACCAAGCACCGAAAACCATCGCGTCCAAAAAACATGTGCATAAATCATGCACAAAACCATAGGTGGGTCCACCCAACCTAACATAGGGTCCAAAACCAAAATTTTCTAGGGCGCTGCCCGAACCCCATAAAGTGGAGTTATGGTTACCCCTCAAATCCCATGTGACCTCCCCCCCTAGTTAACTACATGGGCTAGTCATGGAAAGAATATAACACAACCCAACATTCTCCCACTTGTTGTTTTCTTTCCACAGGGGGCCACAAGAGAGCTTAGTCATTTATCCAGACCTGCAATGCCCATTGTTTCTCTACACCAAGAGAACTTCTTAGAGCTCATAGATTTTTTCAATGCATCTGTGGTATTCTTCAAAGCATCCACCTTTACCAGCAACACCTTTTTGTCTTCTATCATATCCCTTACAAAGTGATATTGAACATTAATGTGCTTTGTCTTTGAATGATATGGAGGGTTATTTGCCAAGAAAATTTCACTTTGGCTGTCACATCCTATCCTTATACCTTCTTGTACTAACCCCATACTTGAACACAATCTATGCAACCAAACTGCTTCCTTGCTTACATGAGTGGTTGCCATGTATTCTGCCTCTGTAGTTGATAGTGCCACTACAGATTGTTTCTTACTCATCCAACTGACTCCACCTCAAAATAGGTTAAACACATACCCACTTGTAGATCTTCTCTGATCTAGATCTCCAACCTAGTCTGCATCAGCAAAGCCATGAATATCCAACACTTTACCCAATCCTGGTCTTTCTTGGTAGCACAAACAATAATCACTAGTGCCACACAAATACCTGAAAACGCGCTTCACTACTGTCCCAATGCTCCTTTCCTAGTTTTGACATAAACCTGCTCAATGCTCCCACTGCATGTGCAATGTATGGTCTAGTACAGACCATTGCATACATCAGACTACCGATTGCACTTGCATATGGAACATGGGACATGTCCTCTTCCTCTTCTTGTGTCTTGGGACACTGTTCAACAGATGACCTCACACCTATAGGAATAGGAACCTTCACCGGTTTACTATCCTGCATATTAAACATCTGGAATATTGTCTCGACATACTTCCTCTGGTTTAACCATACCTTCCTCTTTGCCCGATCTCTTTTAATTTCCATGCCCAAAATATAGTTTGTAGCACCAAGACCTTTCATGTCGAATTTGGAGGATAGTTGGGTCTTCAAATCCTAGATAATTTTTTTCTCATTTCCAACCAGCAACATATCATCCACATACAAGACCAGATAAATAACATGGTCACCAATTAATTTAAAATACACACAATGATCTACTTTGCTTCTGGTGAAGCCAAGTCCCGATATAAATATATAAAATTTCTGATTCCACATCCTTGGTGACTATTTTAACCCATATAGAGACTTGTTTAACTTGCATACTAGTTCTTTCTTACCCTTCACCGCAAAGCCTTCAGGTCGCTTCATGTAGATCTCATCTTCTAGATCCCATGAAGAAATTTTGTCTTCACATCCATCTATTTTACCTCAAAATCAAAAGCAGTAGCAATAAATAATAGCAATCTAATAGAAGCTACCTTGGCAATAGGAGAAAAAATGTCACCAAAATCAATTCCCAACACCTGGGAATAACCTTTTGCTACCAATCGAGCTTTGTATTTCTCCACCTTTCCTTTTGCATTTGTCTTCTTCTTGAACACCCATTTGCAGCCAATGGGTTTCCTTCCAGCCAGCAACTCCACCAGATCATAAGCCTCATTTTTGTGCAAAGATGCCATTTCATCAACCATGGCCTCTTTCTAGAGTTTTCCATCCTCTGAATCTACTACTTCCTTCACAATTCTGGGATCATCATCAGTAATAGATAAAGTAAAATTTGAATAGAAAGTAGATGGATTATACCTTTCTAGTTGCCTTCTTTCTCGAACTGATCTTCTCAGACCCAGTTTTGTGGCTCTTTGTCTTCTGATTCCTCCTCTGTTGTAGAGTATAATTCTTCCTCCTTTAGCTCAAACGCTATCTTCTCAGGCTCCTTCGATTGGACTTCATGTTTAATAACATCTTTCACCTCTCTAAACACCACATCTCAGCTATACAAAACCTTCCTTGTTACTTGGTTCCAAAGCTTATAACCTTTTAAACCATCTTTATACCCAATAAAGATGCACTTTTCAGATTTACTATCCAACTTGGTTCGTTTCTCCTTTGGAACATGCACATATGCATCACATCCAAATACCCTCATATGTGAAAGAGAGGGTTTCTTGCCAGTCCATACCTCTTGTTGAGTCCTATCTTCCAACGCTGATGAAGGTGACATGTTAACTAGGTAACATGAAGTATCTACCACCTCTACCCAGAATTCTTGTCCTAACCCGGCACCACTAAGCATGCTTCTTGCCCTTTCCATCAATGTCTTGTTCATTCTTTCTACAACCCCATTTTGCTGAGGTGTATATGGAGTAGTCTTTTGCCATGTTATACCACACTTCTTATAGAATTCTTCAAATTCCTTGCTGCAAAACTCTCCACCATTATCTGTCCTTAGCACTTTTATCTTCTTCTCTGTCTGATTTTCCACGAGAGACTTAAATTCTTTAAACCTGTCAAAGACTTCAAATTTCTTTGTAATGAAATATATCCATGTATTCCTTGATAAGTCATCTATAAATTATACATAGTACACATACTTACCCAGTTATGGAACCTTCACAGGTCTAGACACATCACTGTGCACAAGCTCTAATATCTGTTTTTCCCTCTTACTACCAGAGGGGAAACTCACCCGTTTATGCTTCCCATATACACAATTTTCACAGAAATCAAAATCCAGAGAGCTATTACTCATACCTTCTACCATAATTTTATCATGAAGTATTCGAAGGCCCTTCTCTCCAATATGTCCAAGCCTTTGATACCATAGCATGGTCTTTTCGCCAGAGACCATTAGATTTTCTCCTCCACTTTTAGGAACCACAGAACTTTTGCACCCATCAACAACAGTGCTACCTTGCATCTTGAACATAGTTCCAATTCAAACTCCCCACATCAATACCAGTGCTCCTTGAACCATCTTGCAAGTATCCTTCTCGAACACTCTTTTTATAGTCGCATCATCAAACTTGCTTACAGAAATCAGATTTCTGGCCAATGCAGGAATATGTAGAACACCCGGAAGTGTTCTAACCCTTTCACCTTGCAGCTTCAACTTTACTTCTCTGTGACCAATGATTCTGGCCTTCCTATCATCCCCTAAGAAGACAGCAACACCATCGTATTTCTCATACTCACAGAACCACTCTCTATGGGGAGTGAAGTGAAAGGATGCACTTGAGACAATCAACCATGCCTCATGATCTACATGTGTACTTGAAGAAGCCAAGTGCACGTCCCCACCTTCATCTGAGGTGGTTTTCATCTCTGTAGAAGGAGCATCATCAGATCTCTTTCCTTTATCAAGAGCTTTAGATTTACAGTCCCTTTTGTAGTGCCCTTCCTTTCCGCATTTCCAGCACACAACCTTTATAGGTTTTCCTGGAGATTTATATCTCCCTCTAGATTTAGATCTCCCACTCGATGACTTATTTTTGTTTCTATTCTGGGAACGCCCTCATATAGACAAGGCATCACCATTCTGTCTCTCCATATTTTTCCATCTCATCTCCTCCGTCAGTAAGGCTGAGACTATTTCATCAAATTGCAAGGTAGTTGCATTGCTACTTATTGCAATAACCAGACTATCCCATGAATCTGGTAGAGAACACAACAAACTGATGCACTTATCTTCATCTGAAATTTCAATATCAATAGATGCTAACTAACTTACCACAATATTAAATGCATTTAGATGCTTTGTCACCAAGTCTCCATCTTTCATCCTCACGTTATACACCTTTTTCCACAGGAACAGTTTATTCACCAGAGACTTAGATTGGTACAAAGTCCCTAACCTTTCCCACAAAGCCTTCGTCGTAGCTTCGCCTGATACATTTAGCAATACTAAATTTGAGACATACAATCTTATTATGCTCTTTGCCTTCCAGTCCAACCTCTTCCATTCTTCATCGGACACTCCCGTTGGTTTAGTACCTGGATCTACCGAGATCCATTGATCTTTATCGACCAACAGATCCTCCATCTTGAGTTTTGACAACTCAAAACTCTAACCATTAAATTTCTCGATCTCTATCTTCCCATTGCTCGCCATCTTCTTTCACCACCATAATCGATCTCGTAGATCTCCCACTGAACAGGGTCTACCATAGGCCCAAGCAAAACTCATTAGCAACAAAGGCGTCCCCTTGAAGCCAAAGCAACTCCAATACCAAATGTAGGTTTTAACCCCCTACATAAATTACCTACATATGAATTCTAAAACACATAAAATAAACAATGTGATTTTCCCCTAGATCTCAAAACCAGGACTACCAACTTGATTTTTCATTACATTCCTTTCAATGTTACAATACATATTTATACATGCCGAAGAATCCAACACCATGGACTGAAAACCATCGCGTCCAAAACTATGGACCAAAAACCATCACATCCAAAAAACATGTGCATAATTCATGCACAAAACCATAGGTGGGTCCGCCCAACCTAACATAGGGTCCAAAACCAAAATTTTCAAGGGCACTACCCTCGACCCCATAAAGTCGGGTTATGGGTACCCCTCAAACCCCATGTGACCTCCCGCCCTGATTAACTAAGAGGGCTAGTCATGGAAAGAATATAACACAACCCAACATAGTATAACCTTGAATTAAGTCTATTATTCCTCATCTTATGAAGCTAATAAGACCCATGTTCCAAGAAAATAGGGAAGCTTGAAGTAAATTACACATAATGAAAAATAAACATAAATGAACATATAAAGACAGAATTAAGCAAAGTATGTTACCAAGAAGTATCAAGTTTCTTCTATGAGATAAATGAAGGTATAACATATCAACCCAATAACATTAAAAGTAAAACACCAAAAATAGATGAAAAAGAAATTACAACACTCTAATTGGCAACCCAATAACATTAAAATGAAAACACAAAAAATAAATGACAAAGAAATTCCAACACTCTAATTAGCTTCAATATCATGCACCCAACAAAATAAAAATGAAAAAGATGTATCTCAAAAAGAAACTACTACTTGAAAAGAGAAAGTACAAAAACCATCAATTAATTGTATTCTACCTCATCTTAGGAAGCTAATAAGACCAATGTTCTAAGAGAATATAGAAGCAAAGTGAATTACACATAATGAGAAACGAAACATAAATGAACATATAACAACAGAAGCAAGGAAAGTATGTTACCAAGAAGCATCAAGGTTGTTCTATGTGATAAATCTAGGTAGAATAAGTTTTGGTTTATATTTTGGTAGCTTTTTGTCTCTTTAAATGATATTTTAATTATTTCAATTTTTTTTTAAATAACTATAAGATATAGATTAGTTGGTATGTGTGGGGTTAATCTTTATACACTCAAATTTCATGAGATATAGATTAATTGATATGTGTGAGATTAATCCTTGTACATTCAAATTTCATGAAAAAATTGAAAGAAAACTATTTTTAAGGAAATTAAATTATCCTAATAGACTTCCCAACAAACTTGAGCTAACTTTCTTGTAGAAAAGGATACCTCTAAATTACTTTTAAACTATTATAATTACTTATAAATGTTCTACTATTTGTAGATATATACAACTACCTAGTCACTAAACCTTTGAGCACAGATGTTTTAAATGTGATGATCAATGTGAATCAACTCACAAGTATGTTTTTGAAAGTCAACTTCATAATTGTTTTCTCTTCACCACATTTGTACCCCATTTTAAAACTTGTAAGACATCCTTGAAACTCTATCAATTTTTGAAACCTAATTAATGTAAAAACACCCTATTCCTTTAAAAATTATTAAAGTGAATGATAAATTCTTTTCAAACATGATTGTGTTAGTTTTCCTCCTATAATCCATCTAGTCCCAGCTCATTTATTTCTTAGTTCATGATTCACTTGCCTCAGAGCAAGCTGACATTTCGATTACCAAATGCTTGATCGCTTAGTGTCTAATTTCTGGAATTGAGGATCTCTTCGCCGCTAGTTAATCCTGCTACTGTTGCGCTTGTTATGGTAGAATTGACCAAGTTGCTAGGAATGGTTAAAATCATTTCTTCAAATAAAACATGGCGTAAATAACTCAAGGAAAATCTCTTGTCTGTAAAGCCTATCATTGATCAAATTCTCAAGAATATTCAGATACATCATTGGACAAAGCTAATCAGTTCAAAGACTTTCAAGTTGTCCTACAAGAAGGCATTAAGCTGGTAGAAATCATAGAAATCCTAGAGAAGGTACACAACTTTTGTATATTTAGAAATTATCAATATGGAAAGAAAATATGTAAGTTTTAATGGAAAGTCTTTGATTTCATTACTCTAGTTCCACTCGATATCACCCTTGATGTGTGGAAACTAGATGCATATTTTAGGGTTTATTTTCAATGATTTGAAAGTGAAATTAAGAATTCCATTTCTCGAATGACCACCACTGCTATTTACACAACCTCTAGCTTCTTCGCTTATGCTCAGGGATGGGAAGGGACTAAGCTTCTTCGCTAGAGAAGGTTGTTCAAACAGAGAAGGGTGTCTAGATTTCACTTCCTTTTGGATTTACTCCATATGTTCGTCCATACGACCAAGAGTAGAAGCTAGCCTAGATAGGATAACTCAACATCTTTTTGGATAGTTAGACTGAATAGACAGTTAGCATGAATATAATCTAATTTATTAAACAAACATTTCAGTGCAATGTTTTGCCAGTTTTGGAGTTGTAATAAAGCTGATAGTTCCTCATTCTTTTTGCAGGCATGCTAGTATTTGGCTTGACACTTTTGTAAGAGCATTCCATATGGAGAGAGCCTTCCCCTTCTGGGAGTCAGTTATGCTATGTCTCGACAATCTATAACTCATGCAATGGTTAAAGAAATATTGTGATACCATGTATGTCTCTTCAAATGATATTTTAATTATTTCAATTTTAATTTCTTTTACATGGCCATTTAAGACCGAGGTTGAGGTAGACTATGGGTATAGAGTTGGTAAGTGTGGAAAGGTAGGTAAGTTACTATTATGTACAGTGTTCTGGTTGTATCCCCATTAGGTCTTTGAGGTAAGAATGTAATTAGAATTCCCCTTAAGTCAATTTTCTTTTTATGCTAAAATAATTTTGGTAGAGTTACACAATTAAGGTGTTGGATACTAAATCATTTCTAAGAATTTATACATAGGTACACAGTTAAAATCATTGTCATTGTCATTATCTATTGATTTTATTTTTTTACCACAGAATGGAGCCTTGGGTGACTTACCTAGTCCAAATGAGGAAGCTAGACAAGGAGGTTGAGAAAGCTTCTAGTGATGAGTCAAACCAACTAAAATTCCTCTCATGCCACACTGAAAATAAACAAAAAACATTATAAAAAATCCACTAAAAAATTTCCTATATAAGAAAATTTAAATTACTAAAGAAACAAACGAACCTCACAACCCTCAACTCCGAGAAATTAAACTACGAATGAAACAAGTGAGCCTCACAACATGATCCAGGTGAATACTAGTGGCCACCTCCCTATTCCACTTGGACTCCTGCCATTTTTTCTTTTAGTTTTTTAGTCTCCTTACTTGTAGCACAATTTTCTATTTTTGATAGTTTTTTTAGGTCTTGAACTTCCAGAGTAGTTTTGAGGCCCTAAACAAAGTTTTTTGAGAAAATCGAGAGCAAAATGGATTTTTCTTTCATGTTGGTCATTCAAACGTTGTAGTATTTGGATAGATATTTCTAATGAGGTATTGTGCGTGTCAAACAAATATCGTATGCCAAAGTTACACCCCCGAGAAGTTGATGTACCAATTTACCCAAATGAGGCCCATAGTTTACCGTTTCATCTCCTAGTGTTACATTTTTGGATGTTTAGGGTTTTCCATTGTTTGTAAATAATAAATAGGCCTTTGAACCTCATTGTAATGTAGTTTAGAAGCATGTAGCTATCACACCTGTTCCTAGAGATAAGATACCATCGCCCGAGGCAGTCTGATTTCCATTATGTTTGTAAGCATATTTCAATATTTGGTATTAATGAAATGAAGTGTTATTTCTACTGCATCTTTGTATCTATGGTTATATTTGTAACTTGCTGCATTATTGTTTAAATATGGATCAATGGTATCAGAGCGGTCTGCTCTTTCTCTATTTTTCTTTGCTTGTCCTTAGCAAGGTCAGGATATGAGTTAAGGCTCGATCTGGTTGAACCGTTGTAAGATCATCTTTGCAAACCTCAATGGATGCCCATGGGGAAAGAAAATAAAGATGAGGGGGTACAAGATCCTATCAAAATATTGCTCAAGGAGTCCCTTGAGAAAAAAAGGAATGTGATGATGGATAATTTTGCTTAGATCCTTCAACGGTTTCGCACCGATAGTGCATCCACATCCAACAACCACTCTTGAGGCTCCACTCCTTTTAAGGTACACATAAAATTTGACATTCCCATATATGAGGGCCATATAGATGCACACACCATAGATAAATGGTTAAATATTCTTGAAGGATAAAAGTACGACCTCACTATTTTCAGCTGCATCCACCTGGAATTCATTTCGGGATGCCATCAAGGAGAAGTATTACATTATCGGGAGCTATGAGGATAAATACATAAAATAGACAACTCTGCGGTAGGCAAGGGACCAAGATATCTTGGAGTTTACCAATGTTTTCCATACCCTTTACACGAAGTTCAGTATCAAGTATTCTGAGAAATATTTGATATTTAAGTACTGCGGCTCCCTACAGAGGTACATCCATGATAAGATGGAGTTCCTAGACATCTCCTCGCTCGGCAAGTCATACCAGTCTTTCAACAAGATTGACAAAAAATTTAAACAGAAGAAGCGAGACTTTGGATCTGTGAATCCAAAGCAAGGGAAATGTGCCCCCAAACCACAGAACGTCGAGGCGGGGCAGCCCAAGACAACTTGCCAAAGTCGCAAGAAAAGAACAACACCACAAAGTTGAATAAGGACATAGGAAAGTTGTGTAAGTTACATAAGAGCTCCACTCACAACACAAGTGAGTGTCAGGTTGAGCAGTCACTAGTGGTAGAGATGAAGGCTTTGGAATTAGTGCATGTTCTGAGTCTAAGTCAGAACCCAACAAGGGGAATGGAAAAGGGAAGCAAATTATTGATGTGAAGTCCAATGCCACTATTGCCACCATGAAGTTCTGGAACGAAGAACTCGAAGATCTAGACGAGGAGGAGCACCTCTTTCACTCCTAGATGTGGGTAAAAGGTTCCCCACTACAGTTCATTGTCAATAGTAGGAGCCAAAATAACCTCACTTCGGTAGAGGTTGTGAAGCAGCTAGGCTTACTGACCATATCACCCCCACAACCATACACCATCGAGTTGCTTCACTAACGATGGGATCTTCACATGAGTTAGCAGTGTCGCCTTCCATACAACATCATGCTCTTCACAAATGAGGTATTATGGCACATTGTTCCCCTTGATATTTGTGATGTATTATTAGGCCTATCATAGTTGTGGAAACGACATGTCATGTATGAGTCAAGGCCTCACACTCTTATTGTTACTTTGGGAAATAAGTCATACAGGATAACGGACGTAGGCACTGCCTTCCACCATCTCTTTGGTTACTACAAAAAAAATATAATAAGCTCATTTCCAAATCCGTGAATTTTTTTTTCCTAATGATACGCTCTTAGGGAAAGGAGAAGACAGTGGCCACGACCTCTAGAAAGTGCCCATCTACATGGAAACAACGCAGGGAAAAGGTCGTGGAGGAGTAGAAGGACATATTCACCTCCCTTGTAGGGGTGCCTTTGCACTGTCAGGTTAAGCACTCCATCGATCTGACCCCAGGTGTGTCATTTCCCAATGGACCAATCTATTGGCGAACCATTTTGGAGAATGATGAAATGAAGAGGCAGATTCAGAAGCTGTTGTAGAAAGTTCACATTCGACCAAGTTCATCACCCTGTGGGAGCCTAATCGTGTTGGTACAAAAGATGGATAGGACATGGAGACTCTGTATTGATTATCGCATGTTGAAGAAGATCACTGTTCGGAATAGGTACTCGATCCCACGGATTGATGACCTTCTAGACCAACTCAAGTGGGTGAAATATTCCAGCAAGATCAACTTGATGTCCGGATATCACCAAGTACCAATCAAACCCTCCGCTGTGTGGAAGAGTGCCTTCAAAGCCAAGGAAGGCCTTTTTGAATGGTTGGTTATGCCTTTTGCATTGACGAATGCTCCTGTAACCTTCATGAGCCTGATGGATGACATATGACAACCATTCACCAACTCATTTGTAGTGGTATCCTTGGTTGACACCCTGATATTCATTTAGAGTTGAGAAGAGCACCTCCACCACATCTGACAAGTTCTCCAAACACTGTAGCAACACATGTTGTGTGCCAATTTGGAAAAATGCAATTTTGGCATGATACAGGTTCAATATCTAGGATACTTTATTGATGAGAAGGGGGGTGCATGTGGATCCATTCAAAATCCAAGTCATTTGCGATTGGCCAGCCCCAACCACTCTCACAGAGCTCTACAGCTTTCTGGGTTTTTCCATTTTCTACGAAGTTTCATGTTAGGATTCTCTCATTTCGACTATCCCTTGAGTCAAGTCACCAAGGGAGGAGCGAAAGAAACATTCTTTTGCTTTGAATCTAAACAGAAGGCATTCACAGAGTTGAAACATCACCTCTACTCTGCACAAGTGCTCACCTTCCCACACTTGCAACAACCATTTGAGATCAAGATAGATGCCTCTGAGTATGCTATTAGGGAAGTCCTTACTCAAGAGGGGCATCCAGTGGCATATCATAGTGAGACACTTTCAAACATAGTTTGGAAGTATCCTACTTATGACAAAGAGATGTATTCCATTATGCAAGCTTACCAACAATAGAAGCACTACATTTTAGGGATGGAAAGGGAAATCCACACAGACCACCGATGCCTAGAGTTCATACAGATGCAAGGGAAGTTGCAGAATCATCACCATCAGAAGCGATCAATATACCTATAGCAGTTTCATTTGAATATCAAGTATAAGAAGGGAAACACCAATAATGTTGCAGATTTCCTCATGAGACCATCGATCATGTATTTAACCACCATGCCTAACTTTTGTGGGCACAAGACTTTTGATTGGCCACACATACTAGACACTCTTGGAGGGTTAGCGAGTTCTAGATTTTGACCTGTAGGATGCCCTGTTATGCCGCCCGGGACACCTTTGTGTTCCTTCAAGTGAGTGTGCCAAGATGATTTGAGAAGGGCACTACAATCGGGCCACTGGGCATTTTGGGGTCGATAAAATGGTGGCAGTACTACAGAAGTATTTTTATTGGGCGAATCTTCGATAGGATGTCGGGAAGTAGATTCGATTATGCATTGCCTACGCCATTTCCAAACCAACCATTAAGAAGAAAGACCTCTATACTCTACTTCCTACCCCTAGGCGACCTTGGGAAACCATCTCCATGGATTACATGTTAGGCCTTCCTTCTACTAACAATGGAAATGACTGTGTTTTTTGGTCATCGTTAGATTCTCGAAGATGGCCATTATGGCGGCCTGTAAGAAGAATATCACAGCAAATGCCATTGTTAAACTCTTCTTTGAATGAGCGTGGGTACACTTTGGGATCCCATAGTCTATCATCTCAGATTCAAACAACAGGTTCCTCAGTACATTTTGGTCCAGTCTCTCATCAATGCTAGACACTAAGCTCACTAAGTCCACAACTTTCCAACCCCAAATTGATGGCCAAAGAGAGGTCGGCAACAGGATGATTGTACTCATTTTGCGCATGTACAACTCAAAGAAGCCACACGCATGGGTTGAAAGCCTCCCCTATGTCCAACATAGCTATGAATGGACTCTCCACAACTTGACTCGCCACAACCCTTTTCAGGTGGGCTTGGGATTATAGCCACTATGTCCCATTAATGTGGCCATATCATTTGTAGCTACTCAACTAGATTCGGCTCATGCCAAATATGAAGACAATAAGGAAAACAAATTCATTGAGCACATCAGAAATATCCACCACCAGGTCCACAACATTTTGTAGAAATCAAATGCCAAGTATAAGCAGTGACATGATCAACATCGGGTGCCACACAAATTTCAGGTGGGCGACAAAGTTTGGTTGGATTTACAGAAGGAACGTCTCACTGGAGCCTCAGAAATTCAGACCACTTCGATACGGTCCTTACATCATTACCAAGGTTGTGGGAGACAATGCATTTGATCTCAACATTCCCCCATTCCTTGGCGTGCACCGAGTGTTCAATGTAAACCACCTTTGACCATACTTCCCACCATTGCTAGACACATCAGACAATGCAGAACAACTCACACCTATAGAGTTAAATCTAGATTGAATGGAACAAGACAAAACTGATAGGATCATGGACATGTAGATCAATAACACCCGACAAAAAAGGATCCAACTATATCAAGCTATCAAAGCAGGCCAACTCCTTCAACAGGACAAGTGGCTCATCAAGGACTAAGTTAAGTAGAAGTTTCCTCATCTCATGGAGGAATTCAACACAATGGGGACCATTGGTTCCTATGTGGGGAGGAATGGTCTAGGTGGATACTAGTGGCCACCCACCTATTCCACTTGAACCCCCACCATTGTTTCTTTCAGTTTTTCATTTTCGTTATTTGTAACACAATTTACTATTTTTGGCAGTTTTTCAGGTCTTAAACATCCAGAGTCGTTTTGAGGCTCTATGCAATGGATTTTGGGAAAATCGGGACCAACATGGGTCATATACCTATGTTTATCATTCAAACGTTGTATTCCTCAGATATATCTTTATAATGAGGTATTGTCCACATCAAATAGAGATCGTATGCCAAAGTTATGACCCAGAGAAATTGATGTACCAATTCACCCAAACGAGGCCCATAGTTTGGTGCTTCATCTCCTAGGGTTAGGTCTTTTGATGTTTAAGGTTTCCCATTGTCTCTCAATAATCAATAATCCTTTAGGCCTCATTGTAATGTAGTTCAGAGGCATGTAGTTGCCACATCCCTTCTTAGAGATAAGCTACCATTGCCCGAGCTAGTCTTATTTCCATTATGTTTGTAAGCATATTTTAGTATTTGATATTAATGAAATGAAGTTTTCTTTCAACTACATGTTTGTATTGATGGTTCTGTTTGTAATTTGTTGTGTTCCTGTTTAAATTCGGATCACAACGCTCGGCTTCAAATTGGCTCAACAGACCACAGACCACAGACCAAAAACTTGGTAAAATCGCTCGGCTCAATAGAACATAGTCATAAATCAAAAGAGAAGAAAACTTTGTAGCAAGGTCTAGCCCATCATATATATAAACATTTTTTTGGTTAAAAAATATAGTTTCGCCAAACCCTTTTTTTGTTGATTTTTTCATCTCTGGAAAAAATTTCATTTAACGATGCGCATTAGTTTAAACGGCCAAAAGTTTGGCTCAACATTTTTATAATAGTTCAGGCGAATAAATTTAGGGAATTCAGCCGAAAAAACAAAACTTGTTCGGCTGAAAAATGATATTGTGAATTTTTCGAGGGCATTTCTCACAAAAGTGTAACTGAGATTCACGTTTTCACCCATTGTTCAAAATGAGATACAGGGTGAAAGGTTAATGCTGCAAATTTATTATGGATAGCAAAAGTGATAACAACCTTGTGTCCACTAAGATTGTTAATAAACTAGGCCTAAATAAGACAAGACATCCAACTTTGTATAAGGTGTCTTGGTTGAAAAATGTGCAACCATTCTTGTTAAAATGAATAATTTCAATAGGAAATTCATATATGGAGGTGTGAATATCATGTAATATGTTATTTTATGTCAAAATACATGTTTTTTATGTTCTTTTGGGTATCCCTCAATAATTTGATTGGAAAAGAATCCAATATGGAAGATGTGAAACCTACAATTTTGAGAAAGATGGAAGAAAGGACATGTTAATATATTTGAAACAGGAAAATACAACTAAGGATCTTAGTTTCAAAGTGCTAATGGATAGTGGTTAAGTATTATTACATCGTATTATAAATGAAAAATTAAGCTTTTCATTTATAGGATATCCAAGAATACTTGCCCACAACACAAAGTTTATTGCCATGCTCATAAGAATTCAAGATTTGTTTAGTGACTTTGTTGATATTATTGTGGATTCTTACCTAATGAATTACCTCCAGTGAAAATATTTAACCATTGTATATATCTCATTATAAGATCCAATCTTCCAAACACAGAGCCTCCTTATAGGATGACTCGAAAGGAAAATGATAAAATCAAGAATCAAGTATATGAATTATGGAACATATGGATAGTAAGAGAGTGTTTAAGCCATTGGGCTATTCTAACAATTTTTAGGCCAAAGGAGGATGGAAGTTGGCAAAAATATATAGATTTGAGATCCATAAACAAGACTATATATACATGTGAATTCCCTTTTCCTAGTATATATAATTTGACGGTTTATTTAAGTGTTCGAAGATATTTTTCTAAGATATATTTGAAAGTAGATATTATCATATGAGAATCAAAGAAGGTGGTGAAAGGAAAACAATATGTAATACCAATGTTAGGCTTTATGAACGGATAGTTATTTAATTTATATTAAAAAACCCTTCAAGAACCTTCATGGGGCTTATGAATAAAGTTATAAAGTATTTCATAGGTAATTTTTTCATAGTTTATTTAGATTATATTATATTCTATCTTCTTTAAAGGAGGAGAACTTGACACATCCTAATTTGGTTTCAAATAATTTGTGAAAAAATAAATTATTAATCAATCACAAGAAGTGCATTTTTACGATGATATAAATTATCTGTTTGGGTTTTTACACATCACAGGAAGGATTTGAGATTGATCAAGAAAAGTTAAAAGAAATTATAGAATTATGTAATCTAAAGAGTGTCATTTAAGTAAGAAGTTTTCATGCTCTAGCTAGTTCTTATAAAAAAAAATTTAACAAATTTGGTAGGGATTTCTGCTACAATTATGAAAACAATTAAGTGAAAGAAGAAAGTATTCCAATGGAATTAGGTGGCTAATCAAAAATTTATTTTCTCAAGGCAACGATCAGAGAACAAACATTTTTAAGTCTACATAATTTTGGTGAACGTTTCCAAGTTGATTGACATGCCAATTGAATTTCTAGGAGTCAAGAAGTTAAGTCGATTTCTTATTTAATGTGAAACTTAATGATACGAAAAATAATTTTCCACAAATGACAAAGAGTTCAATAGTATTGTCCAAAATTTGAATAAATTGAGTAGTATTTGATTCCTCAAGAGTCCATATTATATATTGATAGCTACGTGTTGGGTCTCCAAAATGCCATTCATTTCACCCTTGTTGCTGCCACTTTTCTTTAGATCCATATTATACAATTCCATAACTATGCATGAAGACCAACTTCATAATCAAATATGGGTGTAGACATATGATTTTCAAATACAATTATTTTGGTATTTTGAATGATCAGTTTATGGTTAAACGATAGAAAATTAGTTTGTACTCACTTATATATAAAGGTTAGATGAGTTTTGTGACATATGTAGGCATATTTGAAGATTCAAGCATAGTCATATTCAACCTCTAAGTCTTAAATTTGAATTTACTCTTCAAACTCTTGAATATTTGAGATCATTGATCAAGCACAATTCATGTAGAAGAATCATGGAATTTTTCATAGGTGTATCTTATCAAATCTAGAAGAGTTTGTGAGAGGATATGAAGAGATGCTAATTGCTAGATGTCAACACATGGTTTTTGTTGGGCCATACAATGGGTATAAGTTTACTCTTGATTACATTTTTTTTTCCTTCTTTTTATGCATTTGTGCCTTGATATAGTAAGATGTTGATAAAACTTCGATGAGAAATGAATATAATTTCTTTCGATATGGTTCGACGAAGCAAAGCTAACTTTCATTGTTTTTATGCAAAAATTGGCAAAAGGAACAACTGTTGTTCAAAAGATTGAAGAGCAAATGCTAAATAGGGGAAAAGGAGCGCGTCTTATTCGGATGAATCAAGGAATAAATCAAGAGGATTAGCACAATTTGGAATGTTGTTTGATAACATCATTTAGTTTTGAATTCCTTAGGATCTCCTAATCTTAAGGAATCACATTTATCACTTTTACTTCTTGATTATAAAAGGGAACTTCTCGCCCTTTTGAAAGAAAGGTTGTAATTTTAATATACGAAGTGTAATATTGAAGAAGACAGTGTGTTGTAATGACATTTGAATTTGATAATTAATACAAGAATTGAGTTGATGTTCACTCCTGATATTCTGAAGTAGTTAAGCAGTATTCGCTAGCGGCTTGGGCCTGGTCACTCGTGGATTCCACTGTTGTTCCTTGTGTTTTTACTTTTCCTTTATTGCATGTTTAATTACTCTGCTTTAAAGTTTTACAGATGATTTACTTTCATTGGTGTGGAATTTGTGTATGTATTTCATTACTTCTTAATTATCCCAATTGATTTCATCTATTTTTGTTGTGGATTGAATTAATCATTAGGAGAGTTTTATTTCCGGTTCATTAAAAGATACAAGTGTTATTGCTTGGATTGGATGCTTTATTCATGTGCAGTAGTTTAGAATCAGCTAGAATAGCTCTGTTATTTCTACGATGCACTCAATTGATGTGATTGAAATTAGAATATCTTGATTAATATTGAGTCTTGGTTTTGATTAAGGTTGAGGTTTGATGCTTAGTTAGATTATTTTCCCTAAAGTTAGAAGCATGAGATTTATGATTTAATCTGTTTACTCTTGTATTGAATTCAATAAATTATCTCAAATCATTACTCTCCATATATATAGCATTTGCAAATATTGTGTACGCTCTTGGAACAGAAACATGTACCCAGGTTCATGATTAATGTGAGGCAATGAGGAGTTTTTAAAGACACTTTATAGCACCCAACATCTTGGCATCGTTGTTGGGGAGAGTGTTGCCATTTCGCTAAAGAGTGATGTATGTTTGATAGCTGCTGCTGGGAAAGAATTGGGTGTTAAAAACGGAAGGTAAGCCTGTGCATGAGTAAGTAAAGTGTTTTCTCCCTCACCAACTTTTCAATGCAATTGGGTACAAATTCAAAGTAGAAATAGAAATTTGATGTTTATTTGGTGTGAAAGAATTGGGTATTAAAAATGGAAGGTAAGAACCTACATACAAGTAAGTAAAGTTCTTGCTCCCTTGCCCGCTTTTCAACAAAAATTGCATAGGAATTCAAGTAGAAATGAATGTTTTTATTTTTGTATAAATGACTAAGAAGAAAAGAGCAGGAAAAGATATAATTCCTCCATCCAAATCCGAAAAATCCAGGGGACTGGTGACCCTTGGATGATCGATCTTCATTGATGAGATCATAAGAAAAGATGACTGTCAGTCATCAGTAGGACCCCGAATCATTTCCATAAGAAATTCTACTGTGACCCTTTAGGCCACAGGGTCACCATCTGTAGCTAATGCTTAGATTCATAGCAGGACTAAAGGGTGTGAACAGAGTTTTCAGAATACTGAAAACTTGCAGTTTAGCCCTTTACAAGAAGGGAATTATTGTGATCTCCGTGAAGGAGGAGGAGAAAAAGGTAGTACTGAAAAAACTTAATTATCAGAACCCAAATCTCCTCAAACAGTGGTTGAACAGAGGACCCCCAGTATTCCGAACCAAGAAACTTTTGTTAAAATCAGTTTACAAGTCTCTTCTACCCCCCCCAGGAACAAATCTCCAGCTCCCGAAATCCTTGAAGAGTATTGGCATATTTTTTACCAAATTGCCAATAATCAGAAACAGCTTCAAACATCTACACTACAATATTCTATTGTTGACACAACTGTCAATGCTCCCTGAAAGGCATCCCATTATAGAATATTCCTACCTTTCATTGGCTAACTTTAGAGGATCCCGATGCATTCCTTTTTGAATCCAATGTTTTATGTAGGGGTTATGATTACACTACTGACCCCCAGAAACTGAAGTTGTTTCCTTCTACTCTGAAGGGATCAGCTCTACGTTGGCTTATGGGGCTTGGTGGAGGTACCATTAACGACTGGGAACAAATGAAAACAACCTTTCTGAAAAAATACCAAGATTTTTGCTGAAGTAGAGAACTAAAGGATGAAATCTTTCAAATGGTAGCTAAGACTAATGAGACTCTTGAAGAATATGTAGAACATTTTTAATATAATATGCAAAGATCTCCTTATGCAAATTTACCTCCCGAAGTTCTTAAAACCACAATGATTAAAGGTATGAAAGACCAATGGGTAGAAACATTAAACTTAATGGGGAAAGGGATATTTATCAAGAGGATTTTGACAATATTGAATAATTGTGTATCAGGTGTTTTAGAGGCAGTACAAGGCTGAAACCAACCGGGCGCAATGCGATCACTAGAGATAATATAACCTCAGAAGGAAGTATTACACGAGTTGAAATTGGTAATTTTCTCGAAGATTTCAAGACTGATATCTTAGGGACCCTAACAACACAATTGGATATCATGTAAGCCAACTAGAAACAAGCCGAAGCATACCAGAACCTTGCTATTTTCTATCCACGATGTAGGAAGAAACACCATCATAGAGAATTTTTGTTATATATGATACAAACATGCACCATTTGCACTAAGGATCATGCTACTGAAAGTTGTCCATCACTTCCTGGGTTAAAAGCAGTCTTCAAGGAAGCTGAAGAGGAAGTGGAACCAGTATATCTGATGAACCAACACCGTCAATGGCAAACACGACCGACAGGTATGCCTACAGACCCTTCTTCATTCTTTCTTTCCTCACAATATAATTCTCAGCAGTGTCTAGGGATAGCATGGCAAAACTAATCACCCTTCTCTAATTGGCCACCTCAAGCCTTTTGTATGCCATCATGGCCCAGTCAATCAAATTGGTCAAATTCCTCTTAGCCTCCACCATTCTGGCAGAGTAACCCCCATCCCTCGCAATGGTACCCTTCTACCTCACAAAATCAGAACTGGCAACCGAATTGGAAACAATTAGTAACCAGCCTACTGGAACAGTTCCCCCATCTCAACCAACCTTACCAGCACCTTACACATTGTAGCAAAATCCTCAATCTAATATATGGCCACAACTCCCAGCTTAACCAAATCCAAATCCTAACAATAGACCCATCTAGTCAGTACAAATTATTAGGAGTCCTGACCCTGAAGTTTAGTCAAAAGAATGTAATTAACTTAAGTTAAGATGTGGACGTATAATTAGCCCAGATGAGGATAAAAATCTGCAACCTAAAACCAAGGAGACGTATCGAGATAAGCCTTGGACTATAGATAGCCAGCAAACAATGCAGGGAGTAGATACAGTTAGGCAGAAGGATCCCGAGAAAATCATAACTTCTCCTCCCCTATTCCCAGAAATATTGATAATACCTCAACCAATTGAATATCCTAATTTTGTTCTTCTATGTGAACTCAAGGATATCTGTATAAAAATACCCCTCCTCCAGGTTATTCAAGACATTCTGATATATGCTAAAACTATTAAAGAATTGTGTGTAAAGAAGTCTGTGAGGAAAACAAAAATAACCCCAACTGTCCATGTTGTCAGGACATTGTATGATTTATTACTAGGCAAAGAGACACCTGTAAAATATGAAGACTTGGGAAACTACATTGTCACAGTCCAAATACACGGCTGCTCTTTTCCCAATTCTTTAGTCGATTTAAGGGAAGCCATTAACATTCACACAATAGAAACTTGCAAAATTCTTGGCATCACAGCCTTGGAACCAACAACTACCTTGTCGAAACTTACCGACCACTCAGTCATTAAGCTAGAAGGAACATTACCGAATGTGATGGTTTCTGTAGACACTTGGGAATATCAAGCGGATTTTTTTATTATTAACCCTAGGAACCGGCTAGATGGACATCCATTAATATTAGGAAGGCCTTCGCTAGCAACATTTGATGCTTTTATAAGCTGTCGGGTAGGCAGTATGACCATAACTTGAGGAAATGATGTAAAGAATCTAGTCTTATACCCTCTCGCTCAGCCAAGCCTAACCATTGTAAAAACTCGGAAACAACCTGTAACATATTTAACAAAAAATATTCGTTCACCATTGATTGTGGTAGATGTCCTTGAATTCAAAAACTAAACAGAAGACGATGTCATTAATACTTTTATCAATCACCCTGTTATGGTGTCTAATTTGAGATGTCACATGATTAAAGAAGTCCTTGACAATACTATTGAAGAAGATTCTATGAGAGATACCAATGACCAACCAATACCAATAACCATTGTCTATAATATCAAGCCTATCAAAATCAAGCAAGGGAATGTCCTAAACATTAACAGTAATCTGAGTAGTGACCAACAATAGAAACTTATCCAAGTCCTTAGGAAATACAAAGGGCCTTTTGCATGGGACTACCTAGACATGAAATGGATTGACGCTTAGTTATGCATGCACCACATCTACACTGAAAAGGATGCAAGACACATTTGACAACCACAATGTAGATTAAATCCTCATCTAAAGGATATTGTGAAAGAAGAACTTCAAAAATTATTAGATGTGAATTTTATTTATCCTTTATCTGACAATAAATGGGTTTCCCCATTCATCATTGTCCCTAAAAAGAATGGGAAATGGAGGATATGCATTGACTACAAGGAACTCAACAAAGAAACACAAAAAGACCATTTTCCCCTTCCATTTATCGATCAGGTCCTAGATACATTGGCAAGGAAGAAATTCTTATCTTTCCTCGATGGCTTCAGTGGCTACAACCAAAGTTTGATTGCCCCTAAAGACTAGGATAAAACTACTTTCACTTGCCCTTGGGGAACATTCGCTTACATAGTATTTCCTTTTGGATTGTGCAATTCACCTGATACATTCCAAAGGGCCATAATCAGTATTTTCGTAGACTTGATAAATGAAGAATTGGAGGTGGACATGGACCATTTTACACCCTATGTGGATGACTTTGGTGAGGCATTACAGTCATTGGAGAAAGTCCTAGAATGGTGTATTGCTACTAGGCTATTCTTAAGTTAGGAGAAATGTCATATGATGATGAAAAAGGGCTTATTCTGGGTCATTACATTTCAGCAACTGGAATTTAGATAGATCCAACAAAGATATAGGTAATCCTCTTATTAGCTACTCCCTACACTCAAACAGAGGTACGTAGTTTTTTGGGTTTTGCTGGATATTATTGTAGATTTATAAAGAATTTTTCGAAGATTGCTACACCTTTATATGTCTTGATAAGGAATGTTGATTTTATATGGACTGATAAATGCGACATTGTCCTCACAAATCTTAAATGGTTATTATCGATAGCACTAGTATTATGAGGGCCAAACTGGGGTATACCTTTCTAGATTTCATCAGACTCATCAGATACAGCTATTAGAGTTGTTCTTGGCGAAGAAGAAGACAAGAAACCCTACGCTATATATTACATTAGCAAAAAGCTAACTCTTGCTGAGTTGAACTATACAGCCACAGAAAAAGAGTTTCTAGTTATTATTTATGTTATAAAGAAATTTAGACACTATATAACTGGATATCCTATCTTTCTGTATACTGATTACTCTGCTATTAAATATTTAGCCAACAAACCTATCACAAATGGAAGAGTGACACGTTGGTTACTACTTTTGCAGGAATTTGACATAACTATAAGGGATTGACCAAGGAAGGAGAACCTTGTGGCATACTTCCTCTCCATAGTACTAAGAACAGACGATACAGTAGTAGTGGAGGATCAGTTCCCAGATGAACATTTGTTTGTTGTGGCCGTAAAAACACCATGTTATGTAGATGTGGCGAATTACCTAATAGTGGGAAAATTGCCCAAACATCTAACGCCCAGAGAAAGGAAATTGATTATGCAACGCATCACTCGTTTGTCTTATATTGGAGGATATCGTTTCTACACGGGGGCTGATATGCACATCCGTAGGCGCATCAGGGAGGACAAAATTTATGACATCTTAAAAGCTTCCCATGAAGGACCTTACGGTGGAAACTTTGTAGACTACAGAACTGGACAAATTTTTTTACGAATGGGCTATTACTCGCCCACTATTTTTAGGGATGCTAAGAAATTTGTTCGGGCATGCGATAGTTTTCAAAGGATGGGCCGCCCTGGGAAATCTGATGAAATTTCCCTACATCCACAGCTAGTGATAGAACCCTTAGAGTGTTGGTCATTAGATTTCATTGGGTCGATCAAACAATAATCCAACTAGAAATCATATATATTGGTTGCAACAATATATGTAACTTAATGGGTGGAAGCAGTAGCGTTACCAAGAGGAACAGAGCAAACTGTTATTAGCTTTATTTTTGAAATTTTTGTGTGGTGTGCTTTACCCAGAGAAGTGATTACTGATGGGGGGCCACAATTCGTGGGTCACAAGATTGTTGCTACACTGAAAAATCATCACATTACACACAAAATTACCTCTTCGTATCACCTGCAGGTGAACGGGCAGGTGGAGAGCACCAAAAAGGTTATCGAAGAAATTCTAACGTAGATAGTCTCATCACATAGATGAAACTAGATTGCTCGACTGCCAGAGGCCTTGTGGGTGTATCGCATAAGTTTGAGAAACACTACTGGGTACTCTCCATATTAGTTGGTATTTGGTAAGGAACCCATTTTCCCCATAAAATTTGAAATGCAAACACTAAGGACAACCCAAGAGGTAGGACTGGACTTAACTGAAGTCCAGGTTAACAAGTTACAACAAATGGATGAATTAGATGAAATTTGACTATTGGATCTACAACAGACTGCACTTATTCAACAACAAAGAGCCGAATAACACAATGTCGTTATTAAAAAAAAGACATTTCCTGAGGGCGACTGCTTACTTCTATATGATTCTGGGTTCCAAGACTTCCCGAGAAAACTGTAGACTCGATGGCTAGGCCCTTACGAAATAAAGAAAGTACATGACAATGGTGCCCTTACATTGGCCACCATTGATGGGTCAGGTTCTTCTTTTAAGGCAAATGGGCATCGGGTATGCCTCTACTAAAAACCACTTGCCAGAGAATCTTTCTACTAATAGATACGTGAGGACCCCACCATGCAAGCTTTAGCTGAAGAGGGAAATCCCTTAGTAGCTTCATGATGATAAAAGTTAATTCTTCATTGTAAGATATGTAAATATGATTTCTGATTGGATTTTCTTTTCTTTCTTTTTCTTCTTTTCTTTACTTGTTCTTTTGTTCAAACTTGTGAATAGTTGTTGTTCAAACATTTGAACAACACTTTTCTTGCGTGTTTTTCTGTTCAAACTATTGAACAACCGATGTTCAAACTTTTGAACAACACTTTTCTTGCGTGTTTTGTTGTTCAAACTTTTGAACAACACTTTTCTTGTGTGTTTTGTCGTTCAAACTTTTGAACAATTTCTATTCAAACTTTTGAACAGCATCTGTTCAAACTTTTGAACAACACTTTTTCTGATGTTCAACTTTTTGAACAACACTTTTCTTATGTGTTTTGTTGTTCAAATTTTTGAACAGCTAGTCTTCAAACTTTTGAACAGTTGTTTTTCAAAATTTTGAACACTTTCCTTGTGTGTTTTTCTATTCAAACGTTTAAACATCTGTTGTTCAAACTTTTGAAGAAAACTTTTCTTGCATGTTTTTTTGTTCAAACTTTTGAACAACACTTTTCTTGTGTGGTTTGCTATTCAAACTTTGGAACAACACTTTTTTTGCATGTTTTGTTGTTCAAACTTTTGAACAGTTGTTGTTCAAACTTTTGTACAACACTTTTCTTGTGTTTTTTGTTGTTTCAACTTTATAACAACTGTTGTTCAAACTTTTGAACAACACTTTTCTTGCGCGTTTTGATGTTCAAACTTTTGAACAACACTTTTCTTGCATGTTTTGTTGTTCAAACTTTTGAACAGCTGCTGTTCAAATTTTTGAACAACTGTTCTTCAAACTTTTGAACAACAATTTTTTTGCATATTTTGTTGTTTAAATTTTTTAACAATGCGTTTTTATTTTGCTTTTCAAAGTTTTGAACATCACTTTTTGTGTATTTGGCACTGTTGTTCAAACTTTTGAACAACACTTTTTCTTGCTATTATTTTGTTGTATAATCTATTGAAAAGCACTTCTTTTCCTTTTGTGTGATTGCTCTTACCTTATCTCAGCTCCATTTTGTTTTCTTTTCATGACATGAAGTACACTACTTTTATGATGGCAAGAAGTATGGACCCTGTTGAAGGGAGTTAATACTATTGACGTTATGGTATTTAACAGGACAACCTCTTGATGGTAGATTCTTTTCAATAAAAGGCACACAGTTATTTATATACTACTCTACTACATTGTTTTCTGTTGTACCTGATTCTGATGGATCATCTTGAATACCATGCTGGTTCTACTTCTCCTAGTTATAAACTTCTCTGTCTTTAATAAATAAGTCTATGGGTATATTGTTTTCTATTGACATTTGTAACTTCTTCCACCATCCCTACTCTTAAGGAGTATTGAGCCTCCCACTATTTATCATAAAAATATGTAATAATACAAAAAATTTGTTTGCAGATGGAGGATAGGGGATCTCATTAAGAGTCAACCTACCATGTTCATAAGGTTGTAGCAAAGTGGCATTCCCACTGTGGCCACCACACAAGGTTTATGATCCATTGGACAACTAGAATATCCTTGGAGTAGCAGGTCTCATCACGAGCTGTCTTGATCACTTTTGCTACATCCCACTGAATGGCAATGTGGTCATATTGTTACCATGCTAGCATAATGATCTCTTCTGTAGAGCAACAATGGAATTTTCCACTTATAAATTGAGGATCCTGGCTCATAAGGGTTAAAGAAACCCTGCCGAGGCTATGGATGCATGCTAGCTGTTAGAGTCGGTCTTGAGCCCTCCATCAGCGATCAAAACTCTTTGCATTTTTCATTGGTAGGTGTCTCATCAGTGTCAATTTTTTGCATCCCGTGAGGCATGCCATAACCCTGATGGAGGAGCTGATGTGTTTATACCCCTCTTGGCATTGCTGGTTTAAGTCATTTCAGTCATTAAAGCTCTTTCAAGCCTGTCTTGTCTTCTCTTGAGGTCAATTTCCTAGGTCTAGGGTTTTGGTCAAAAATATTACAAGGTCATGTGTTTGAAAGTCAATGAGTGTTCAGTAAGCCAGAGGGATGATTGTAAAGGTGTTTCTTCTAAATTTTTTACCTGGTACAGTTAATATTCACCTTGGATTTAAAAACTCTGTTTTTAAAGCCAAGGTCATTTTTCATTTATTTGTAAAAAAGTGATGAAATTTCAAAAGTCTTCAGTCAACAAAATGCAACCCTGGTCCCCTTGCCAAGGTCCCTCAGATGATCTACCTGCAAAAAGAATCAAGCAAAAGCACTAAATCAGTCAATTTCAGGACAAAAGGAAACCAAAAAGACAATAGCATGTAAAGTTTAAAAGTGTCATGAGAAAACATTAGAAAGTGGGTTTTGGGCATGAAATTTTTTCAAATGAAATTTATAAAGGCCCAAACTCCCTCCTTGCACTCTCATTGTGTATTCATAACCCTTGCAAGAGTGATTGGGCGCACTTCCAAGAGAATTGAGGCAAAATCGGGCTCAGGACAGGTGTGCGACATGTCAAACTAGCTGCGCGACATGTTGGGCTGCCCGCGACATGTCAGAGAGGCTCACAGAGTGTAATTTTGCAACGGGCGTGACATGTTGGGAGGTGCGCGACATGTTGGGTATGCTGCGCGACATGTCAAGCTAGTTTTCCCCAGCTCATTTTAGAATTGCTCAAGCTCCTTTACTTCATCAAATTGTTTGAGGTAGGCCCTTCAAACTTGTGAATAGCTGTTAGATTTGTTGGGAAACATCATGAATGTGCTCGTAATGATCAAATTATGCAAGAAGAAAGACTCCATGTGGCTGTTAATAAATTTGTAAAAGGTGCTAGGGTTTTATTGCTGTTTCATTGTTTCCCCTCGTTCTCATTTTCCCTATGTTTCCTATTTCATTTTCCCTATTTTTCCATGGAAATTTCCCTTTTAAATTTGCAAGAAAAATAAACCCTACCCCTTTCCCTTGTAAAAATAAAAATCAAACCCTACCCTTTTTCCCTCATTATATCTATGTGAATACATGAAATTTGATAATGCATGTGCAGTGATGTTATTTTTTTCCCTCATTTCCCTGTTTACATATATCCCATTTTCCTTGTAAAAAATATAAACCCTACCCCTCTCCCAAAAGCATTAAAAGACAAAACACTCAAACTCTCATTTTGCTGCACCATATGCATGAGTAACCGCAAGAAATTGTTGGTGAATATGTAGAGAATTTTGTCAATTTTCCCTATTTTCCCCTATTAATGAATGCATGCATATTCTCATATGTTTACTTCCTATACATGTATTCCCATATGCAATGATTTTTGCAAATGATATTCCAATATTCCTGATTATAAATATGTATTCCCATTTTCCATATTGTTTGCATATTTTCCTTAAATTCCCTGTTATGTTCCTATATTCCTAATTCCTTGTAAAAATATCCCTTCCCTAACATTTCCCTCATGTCATTGTCCCCTTGAAACAGCATAAAATTCAACATTTTTTACAAGCAGAAACAACAGTCCAGTTTGTCCACTTTGCTCCTAAACTATGTCAGAAACCGAAACTTATGAGCAAAGTGATGACCAATCATCAGCAGAAATTGAGGAACAGAGGCAACCACGTAGGAGTGGTAAGGGTGGACATCATAAGCGAGAGGAGCCCACTTCTTTGATAGAGTTACAAGCTTGTCCTCTTTCCGTATCATGTTTTCAGTATATGTCTTGCTACGAATTTTGCGAGAGGATCTCTCGTAACCGCAAGAAATTGCTGGTGAATATGTAGAGAATTTTGTCAATTTTCCCTATTTTCCCCTGTTAATGAATGCATGCATATTCTCATATGTTTACTTCCTATACATGTATTCCCATATGCAATGATTTTTGCAAATGATATTCCAATATTCCTGATTATAAATATGTATTCCCATTTGCCATATTGTTTGCATATTTTCCTTAAATTCCCTGTTATGTTCCTATATTCCTAATTCCTTGTAAAAAGATCCCTTCCCTAACATTTCCCTCATGTCATTGTCCCCTTGAAACAACATAAAATTCAACATTTTTTACAGGCAGAAACAATGGTCCAGTTTGTCCACTTTGCTCCTAAACTATGTCAGAAACCGAAACTTATGAGCAAAGTGATGACCAATCATCAGTAGAAATTGAGGAACAGAGGCAGCCACGTAGGAGTGGTAAGGGTGGACATCATAAGCGAGAGGAGCCCACTTCTTTGATAGAGTTACAAGCTTGTCCTCTTGCCGTATCATGTTTTCAGTATATGTATTCCCATTTGCCATATTGTTTGCATATTTTCCTTAAATTCCCTGTTATGTTCCTATATTCCTAATTCCTTGTAAAAAGATCCCTTCCCTAATATTTCCCTCATGTCATTGTCCCCTTGAAACAACATAAAATTCAACATTTTTTACAGGCAGAAACAACAGTCCAGTTTGTCCACTTTGCTCCTAAACTATGTCAGAAACCGAAACTTATGAGCAAAGTGATGACCAATCATCAGCAGAAATTGAGGAACAGAGGCAGCCACGTAGGAGTGGTAAGGGTGGACATCATAAGCGAGAGGAGCCCACTTCTTTGATAGAGTTACAAGCTTGTCCTCTTGCCGTATCATGTTTTCAGTATATGTCTTGCTACGAATTTTGCGAGAGGATCTCTCGGATTCAGCATCACCGAGATTTGGCCCACCTTTTTGTTTTACATTTTCATGATGGACATGTCAATCTTGCAGGGGTAAACTTTATATTGACACCCGAGGTGATCTCACAGGCTACAGGGATACCTAATGTTGGTGAGGTGTCAAATAAGCGCAAGTTGTTAGATTCTGTTTTCTTTGAGCCTTATGTTCGGCAAACATTCATGAGACATATGGCAGG